>CABFOW010002790.1:71557-91291 GCA_902141385.1 Timema californicum | reverse complement strand
GTGGAGCGATAGTGTGCCCGGGACCACACTAAGCATTCACTAACGTTCTTGCATACCGCCTCTAAGGCCTTTTATAGAGTATATATTGGGACGTTGAACCAATCACCCATTTGATCTAAACTGCTTGCTCTTCGTATACCGACCGGGATATTTGCAGACTCCTGAAACTAGACTATAAACACTGCTCCAGCTTTGTCTAGTTTGCTTGACACCCACTTCAGTGGTAGAATGGTCTAAGGCTAAGGCGTCACACAATATACTGGACTGTAGAGGACGGGGATATCGAGGTTTTTAATCCTTTATAAGTGTACTGAAGCGGTTTTTTCCTGCATGCTTTTCCACTCTCCTTCACCGCAAATGTAGGTGCTCCTTCTCTAAATTAAGTTTCCTTCTTCCCTAACGCATGAGTGCGATTAAATTTTTTTTAATGCTGCCAGGTAAAGGTAGTAAGTGGCCAG
The DNA here is from genome assembly GCA_902141385.1 of Timema californicum. Lineage (NCBI taxonomy): Eukaryota > Metazoa > Arthropoda > Insecta > Phasmatodea > Timematidae > Timema > Timema californicum. The sequence goes on along the minus strand of CABFOW010002790.1, from coordinate 90,833 downwards.
TCCTTTTCCTCGTAGCTCCATGGAGAGACCTGAACGCACTTGGCGAATGGCAACATGTGGGTGGGGGAAACTGGAGCAATATGACGTCATGCGAGTGTTCGGGTGCCGTTACTCGCGGGGGACGGGACATTCTGTGCCAGTGGATCAAAGCGTGGTGTAAAACATTAATAACGCCTTAACAACTTCATGTGCATTTGCGAAATGAGATCTTATCGTGAGTGTGTGCTCGTACCAATTTGATTCGGATATATTCGGTGATACTTTGTAAAAAAATAAAAACCAAGATCTCTAAACGTTTCTTAGTCGGTAGAAAGTCTGCATATTGATCTAAACTACCCGCATTCAACTCCCGGAGAAGGACGAAAATGTATCACCGAGGTTTGCACTATCTGGGTCACGTCGTTATTCGAATGGGAAGACATGGATGGGGTTGGGTTGTTGTGTTGACCCTAATATTAATTTTATTTGTTTGAGGTATCTAACGTGCACTTTCTGAACCGACTGGTTATCTCGGCACAGGAGAATTTCATTTGAGCGAGAGCGAATGGGGCACCCAATTTTGCCAGGAGAGATATTTTCACATACATTCAATGGTTCTTTTACATGAAAAATCCGTCGATCCCGGCCGGATTTGAACCCACGAACATCGGCTCCTGATGCTGCGAGCACTTACCCCATGAGCGCCGCGGTCGACTAGAAATAATGAGGTTGTATGGCTACTATACACAACACTGCCACTAAGATATGAAAAAAAAACCAACACACACTACACACTTAAGTTTATTTGAGAATTTTAGAGCTGTGTTCCCCGAACTGTGGTACGTATACTCCAAGGGTTACGGGAAGGTTTTTGACGTGTTGTCATGGACTTTTCCAAGCCTTTATTTCCCTCTTTCACATTCTTGTTTTGCTTAGGCTTAACATTCAAACTCTATTAAAAACTATAAACACTAGACGTTGCTTCAATCAGTAAAAAAATTATCTTATTTTATTGTTTCCGTCCTGATGTTTAATGATTTTTTTTTTTAAAAAAAAGTCAAAATTGTAGGATTCCAGCTTCTAGGTGCACACGTTTGTGTACATGGGCTACTAATTTTAAAATTTCAGACAACTGACATTTGTTTCTATTTTTTTTTATTAAGAGCTGTTAAAGGACACATTGGGTAGTTCATGGCCCGGAGAGGGGTTCTCGACTAGCGAGAGTTTGTTCAAGGTCATTGTAAAATATAACTTTGAAAGACGGGCATATAATTTGTAAAATACATACTTGGGTGTTACGTTTGTTTCATAAACATCAACAATTTCCCAAATTATTAATTTTTACGGAAGAAATGGAATTATATCCAGGCCTACACTCTGTTTATCATTGAAAGCTGGTAAACTTACCTTGGCGGATTTAACTATGGTTCAGCTTATAAGCTAGGACCATACTATAATCGGTCAAGCTAGGACTGCTTTTTCAGGCTAAACGGTGTGCACCTTTCACCAGATTAGGAACAATATTTAAACCCGCATCGGTGGTCGCACATTCTAAGGCGTCACTCTTTCAATAAACTGGTTCAAATCCTGATTGTGTGAAATGAGGATTTTTTTTTGCTAAATCATTTTCCATTCTGCCTTCCTCATCCCTAAACCATTAGTTCGGACTAGTGGGTGGGCAATTTTGTTGCCAATTGCCACAAGTGGCGTATTGGCTATCAAAGTGTGGCGAATTTGAGTTTGCAGCTCTCTAAGTAAAATAAACCTTTTTCTGACGGTGTGTGCAGGTTGTAACTGGAATATTGTCTTCACAGTAGATTTGTCAACAACAAAAAAACTTTGGTATTTTTCATGGGACTTTGGGCTTTTTACGACTTTAGCCTGGACTCTAACCAGATGCACAGCTTTCATATTCGTGGCCACATCTGGCTCACTAAATGATTGTTCAGCGCTCAAAAATACATTCTGATTTTTAAAATCATTTGCCAAAGTTTTCAAAAAATAATCATAAACTACTAGCAGCTATAAAATGACCTTGAAAAAGTTGTAAATCTACGTTTTAATTTTTTTTAACGTGAGCGTTAATGCTCCTTGCTATCAGCATATTGAGAAAAAGATTTATGGTTCTATAGAAGGAAAATATAATCTACAAAAAATAAAAATCCCAACCTTAGTTTTAAGTTTGAATACAAAAAACTTATTTTTGAAAGGAAATGTTCAAGGTAGGCGCCAGCCGATTGATTATAAGGAAAGACTACAGTTCTAGATGATAATGACCCACACATTTAGGCACACGGACTAATCGTAAAGCTCATCTTGTCTGGTTTTGCACGATACGAGGAGGTCGAGGTTTGTTTTTCCTCATTTCTTTCCCATTTCATCTCCATACCACTGTGGGCGCAGTTCCTCTAAATTATACCTTTTTCATCCATACCTTATTAGTGTACTAAACATGAAGTGAGACCCGGGGAAAAACCCAATTATTTCTCTCTTCAACTCTCCCATTTCTTTCGAGCATTCGCCCGATAAAAGATAAGATGAATTCTTGAAATAAATAGAAAAGACTTGTAATGAAAGCGGAAAGGATAACTTTCTTAACTTATGGCTCTTAGTATTTTTATGTTCATTCAGATAGGCTCCAACCCCAAGTCTTAGCGGTGGGTTGGTTTTAATGGGTGCATTAAGTTTCGTTAGTACTTAACAAAGTTGTGTGTTAATAGTATGTGTTTAGAAAGTGCTCGTTAACAGCACATCCCTTTCCCCACCCAGGACAAGGTATTGTCACTACCCGATTGGGGTTAGCAAGCTTATCGACACCAATTCACCTGGTTTATTTACATTATTTTTTATATCGGTAGTATTCATTTCCCGACCGCGTATTTCTTGATCGCTACGTGTTCGTAAGAATTCGCTTGTTGATCTACCTTGCTAGTCACGTGGAAGATGTATGTGTGAGTGTTGTACCGCAGTCCCGTTACGATGTAACCACGCGTCATAACATGGTAAGTTGTTCATGTACAGCGCATTTAATAACCAGGACCCGGATTTTGATGACCTTAAAATTATCAAAAAAGACCTACAAATATGAACAAAAACTCGTAGTAAATGAACACTACTAAATCAAACACGCACTTTACAAATGTAAAATGTCTAAAAAAAGATAAAAATCACACCTTAAAATGCTTAAAAATGACGTAAATTAAGAAAATATGGCCTTATCTTTTTTTAATTACCTATAAAATATACATTTCTACAACAAGGGGATTTTGAAAAGAGCTTATGTACTTATTATTTGTGAAGAATCAGAAAAAAGATGGCGTGTCATTAAAATCCTGGCCCTGCTAATAACGAATGGTGCCCCCGTACAAATTGCGCATTTGGTTGAAACACATTACGTTCAATGATATAGCGCTCACAACAGAAACAGGGTGAATAGTGCGCAATTCTTAAAGTAGATTTATCATTGTACGCGTTATGCATGGACTTGAGCACATCAACCAATAAGGATGCGAGGAGAGGCCCAAGCCAATTAAACATCAGTATACACGGCAGACGGAACATATTCTATCCAGGTTTGAAATGTCTTGTAGTAGCCGAATTTTCTATGATTTAGCGTCAATGATTAATTTTGTAAATATGATCGAGATAAGGGGTAGATTATATAGTTTTGATTCAGTTATTGACAAGTAGGTGTACCCTAATGTTCATAACAATATTATGAGACCCGCTTCAGTGGCCGAATGGTCTAAGGCACGGGTTGGGAACCTTTTGTCACTTCACTCATGAGACCACACACTGCATGTACAATACATTCTCCCAAAATTATCTTTTCGTGTCAATCCATAAAGGAGCGAACGGGTTTTTAGTATACTTTTTTTCCTTTTTATTCAAAGAGGTCAAATTCAATTTTTTTTAAATATTTTCATAGAGGATTTTTAATATATATATATATATATATTATAAAATATTATATATATATATATTATAAAATATTTGACAAAAATAGTTTTTTTTAACCTTTTCTTTAGTTTATTCGCCATGAATCATGGTTTCTTTTTTAAAACAACTGTAGATAATATTTATTGAACAAGCATGCTTAAAATACGTATCAGCATGTATTATGGATTTTAAAATATAACATAAAACCACACAAGAATGGAGTTTCACAAACCTAAAACATCTCGACAGCTAATAAAACACTTAATTTTTAATTATTATTATAATTTGAGTTTAAGAATATATAGTTTATAAACAAGGAAGAGCCATAGTTGACAGAATATGAAAAGGCCACACCTCAAAAGGCCGCAGGTTGGTCATCCTTGGTCTAAACGTTGGCTTACACTTGTCCGCATCGGCTCGGCTCGGCTACTAATGCCCAAGCCAATTTCGGCCTCCAAACCCATCTTGTCCTACGCCAGGGTATGCCACCAACAAATATTTATATCAGCTGCCACTGCTAGTGATGTGTTTCTATAATACATACATTAATCCTCACAAGCCTTCTTGCTCTTACACTCACTATAATAGTTTAAATACTTAGTGTACATAGTACCCACAACACGCCACCAAGTTCAATGTGTTTGTTTGTTGAAAGTGTCGTGTTATTCGACAAGTCCGAACTGTGACCCAGGGTCAGTCAGCCTTGTACTATTCTATCGCTACGCAACGGTGCACTTAAATTTGTTCCAGTCTCTCAGCGTTTTAACTCACAGAAACGTTTTATATTGCTGGTTCGCAACTCGATGGTGCATTCAAATTGGTTCCAGATCGACAGTGCTGTAGGCACATTAGGTTACTGTTGGTCCGAAATACAATGATTCACCTTGAATTCGTCCCAGCCTCACGATGTTGTAGGCACGTTACAGTAGGCCCGTGGCTTCTTTGGTGCTGACTGACAGCTCACAGCTGACTTCTGACAGTCAACATTCAGGTATAATACCTACATTTTTTTACCGTCAGAAGTGACAGCTGCTAAATACATGTTTTTGCAGATCATGTGGTTCGGCGTAGGGATACATAATTTGGTCTGGTAACTTTTCAAAGCTTTTAGCTGTCAGCTGTGAGGTGTCAGTTAGCACCAAAGAAGCCATGGGGCTACTGTATATACCTAAATCTTGACTGTCAGAAGTGACAGCTGCTAAACACATGTTTTTGGAGATAATATGGTTCGGCGTAGGGATATATAGATTGGTCTGGTAACTTTTCAAAGCCGTCAGCTGTCAGTCCGTACCAAAGAAGCCATGGGGCTACTGTAGTTACTGTTGTGGTCCGCAACACGATGTAGCACTGATCTAAGACTTATGCTCTTTTCACTAAAAAAACTTCTTGAACATACTTATATGAAGCCAACACCTAGACAATTTTTGATTGTTTTAGGTTTAAAACCCCCATATTGTTTCCGTAGGATCAAATCATTTAATGGCTTAGTCTAATAATAGAAATGATGATGGTTGTTTGGAGAAATTTCACCGTGAAATATTATTATAAAACATGTATGTAACTACCCCCATACACAGGGTCGAGATTCAAACGTAAACCTCCTCGTCCACTTTATTGCTAGTTTGACACCTTGGATCGTGTGATCAGTGATCACCATTATGGGTAGCCCCACATCTGAACGCGCTTATGTACACATGACATAGATTAGAGAGGTCATGGAAGGAATATAAATATAGATTACAGATTGAAATAAACTTCCTCCTATGACTTATGGACTTATTTTTTATACATCAAGAAACGTTATTAGGATTACCTTCATATAGGCTATACTCATCCGCAATATCATGAGATTTACAGCATTTGATGTAACATTAACATCTATTAATTATTCCACGAATAAATATTGAGCCTAAGCGCGTGAAACAAGGCTCTAAAATTAAACTAAAAACCAAAATGGTGGGCGGAGTATATAGTCACACGAACATTTGTCTCATCCATTTCCACCAAAATCAATATATAAGTAGAAAATATTGTAAATCATATTGAACTATGGAGACTAATTATTTGGCATATATGTTCAAGACAAACAAGATTTTTAAAGGTAGATTATAAAATAAAACAAAACATGCTGACAAATACGTGTGGTTGCTATAATATAATATAATATTTTACTATACACTTTAGATATAATGTTTCAAATGTGTGTACAGCTATGTTTTTTCTATTTATTTATTTATTTATTAATAAAATGTTTATATATGATAGGAGTGGGGGAGGACTAATTAATCTAACTTCTGAAATTCGCTGACTTCATAAGACAAAACTTTCGCCAAGCGTTGTTGACCTCGGCAGATTGTACACTCCGTAAAACACTGAAAGTTAATCAAGTCACCTTGACGACTACACTATAGTAGAACCGAACAAGGTAACCTTTCAGCGGTCGTTGCGATTTTGCTTTAGCTTTGTTTTCAAAATCGAAAATAAAGTTTGAATAAATTTGGCTGACATGTCTTCAGAGCAATAGGTCAATCACACTCACGGTCTTATGTGTGAGGTTTTTGAATAACGTGTTTTATTTGTATACCTTGATTATGGTTGGAAGAACAATCGAAAAAAAATACAAACATATTTATCTGCGTGCAAAATTGACAACATTTTACTATATTATGATTGTTATTTTATAGGTTTAGCTATCACAAATGACCGCTGCAGATAACATGACTTGATGCATGAATATATTTAAAAAAATTAGTTGCTAACTTTAATTATCTAACCTCTACTTTTCCTCCTACCAAAATCATACTTTACCTGTTCTGTAAAGAGTGATCTTGTGTTTTTAGGCACCTTATATTTTGTCCTTTTTAGAAGTGTTTGGTCTCATTGCCTCTATTGCTTCATTATTTTAATTTGCGTTGCCCTAAACACTGTCTCTTTCAAAGTGTCATAAGGAGCAGTTCCATGACTGGCTGTACCTCGTGGCCGAGCGGTCAACTACGAGTTTTGGTTATCCAGCAGGGTTGCCACGCACATAAAAAAAAAGGAATGTTCTTTATTTAGGAAAAAAATAAAGAAAACCCCAGAAATTTCGTAAAAACATCATAATAAAAGTATAGGAATATTTGAAAATTTGGGATACTCAATGTGAAGCTTTGTATTCTTTTGTATAGAATACGTTGATTAAAACAATAGACTGATTCCATACGCACCACCCAAGGTTAATAGTTTTTAAGATGTGTATTATTTTAAAGTTATGTTAAAAAGTGCACTTTAAATCACTTATTTTTTTACACGCGCATCGTGTCTAACTTCCCGTCTGAACTAACCGCATATTTACATTAAAGGGGTAAGGATGAGGAAGGTAGAATTTAGAGGAGATTCACCTACATTTACATAAAAAATATAGGGGGAAACCATTTAGGAAAAATCAACTGTGTACCCCTAGTTGGGATTCGAAACAACCCAATTGCGGGCTTTTTGTTTGAAGAAATGGTTGCACATCCAACCTCTCGCGATTAGAGCTGGAAGTTAAAGACACAGCCTCTTTGGTACAGCCACAGTTCGTGTCCCGTTACTCGCTCCCCTGCTTGCCACGGGGTCACATGCCGCTCGTTCGTTTCTGGTTTGAGGCCCAGTCAGACTGCTGCACTCCTTGTTTGAATAAACCGGTGAGGGCGGGTGGCTTCTCTAGTGTGCGTGGGACTAACTCCAGCCTAAGGCACTTCGCGCCTGGTCTATGTCGACATTTTTGTTCACACGTGTATTTGCGAAACAGTCGATCTATAGACATGCCATGTATTCTGTTTTCAACTGCCCACAAAAATCACTGACTTGAGACTCAGTTTTATGATTTTTGAATGTCACTCACGCAAGTACAAAATCAATCATATATTAAGCTTTATTGAATTATCTGATCAATAAAAGTTTAGAACACTATCAAAGATTGTAAAACTAACTGGGTTTGACAATGACAAGTAAATCTCCTGTGAAGGATCTTTGTATGAAAATTGGACTGTACTAGCGTAATGAATATATTATTGTTATGTAATGCTATGTAGGCCATCGCTGTGACATAAAAGTTTATTGTTCCTACTGTCAAAAGCAGGAAATGCTACTGCTTTGAAAAAAAAAGTTCTTAAAGAAATAACAACCTGACTAAACGTGTTTTTGCGCAACTCTTGGAAGAATACGCTACGTCAGTTAAGTATTCAGTCATCGCTCCCAAACAGGTAATATGGCAGACGAGCAGGTACTGTATAAGATGTTATGGGAGTGCGAAAAACTTTCACTGGGATACCATTTTGCTGTAGCGTTTTAAGATGCAAACACCCGTCGTCCTTATGCTCTTTTTTTTTTATTGCCTTGGCATATTTACATATTTTACAGTTGGTATTTATAATTATATTTTATGCTGGATCGTACATCAAAGACGATAACGTCATTCCCGATCTATTCACCCTTCGAGTTGAATCAATATGGCTGTGCATGGTTAAGCCGGCTAAATAGTTACGAATTTACAGTATTTTTAGTTGGAACTATTTTGTGTATTTTTTATGTATTTTAATTTTGTTCATCTACACTGTGGCAAGGGCCCTGCCGTAAAGCAATTCTGGGATCCTTAAATCGTTAAACATACGGGATACCGGCTGAGCTAAGATGTTCAATCAGTAATGTTATATAATGTTTTACTAGGGATATTTAAAGTGCACTTTCTGAGCTAGTTGACTATCTTAGCACATTAATTACAAGCAAACTTAACTCTAGTACATATACATCACGCGATCTTATGTCCTTTAATTCATAACTGCCAAGGGATAAACCTCCAATTTGATCACTCATACATTTTTTGGTCGTGCCGGTATTCGAATCTGGGACCCAGGCCTATCACAAGGGGGTGGAGAGGGGAATGGACGGCGATATACTACCATGGTACTGGGACTGAGACTTTCAAGGGGCCGAGGTTCACAAGAAAAAAAAAAGTATATTAAAATATTATAAATGACAAACAATTAATTGCCTATCCATAATAAGGTATAGTGTATGCCTCCCAGCCCGCCAACTGTGATTTCACACGGAGGAACTTAAGGGCATCTGTCACAATTGTATCATTTCCTCGGGCCACTCTTATTTTTCGTTTATAAATGTTTGGAAGTTTCCCAATTTGTAGTTAAATTAAATTTGACACAAACAGAGTCGGGCAGTATATAAAGTTCAGCTTAAAGAATTTCATAAAGTGCGTAACATTTGAATGTTCAGTCACATATCAATATTCATACATTGATTTTGTTTTGTAAAAGTGACATTAAACTTTTAAAAAATTGTACAAACCTAAAGCGACTAGAGGAGGCGGAAAAGGTGGGCATTTCCCCGCCTGGAAATAATTTGTGCCTTACTTATCTCCTCCCTGACTAGAACAAACTCCCCCCTTTAGATTAATTTCACTCCCCTCTGATATTCTCATATATTAAGCTGAAAGATGGCTTTGTATCAAACTCTCGAAATTTCCAGGGGATGCTATTCCAAATAGCGTTTGAGAGCTTACAATTTTCCCAAAAGTTTCTAGAAAAGCCCACTCTAATTAACTTCTAGATACATCTAATTTTTGAAGATTTTCCTGGTGAGGACACTCCAAATAGCTTTTAGAATCATTCAATCATTAAACATTTACAGGAAGGAGATCTCTTCAAATAGCCTATATTATACATCTAATTTTCCAAAAATTTCCAGGTGAAGACCACTCTCTCTAATTAGATATTACAGGGACACGCGAATTTCTTAGAATGTATGGAGCAGGACCACTCCAAGCTTATACAATCAAGACTTCTAGAGGAATCTATAGTTTCCATAAACGTTACAAAAGAGGACCATTCAACATAGCTTCTAATCTAGAGGCATTCACTATTTAAAAAATTGATAAAGGAAGACACTCTAAAAAGGTTACAAAATCATCCAAATTTCAAAGCTTGTCCGGAGGAGAACCACTCCAAATACTTTATAAGGAAGTCTAATTTTTTAAAAAATGGGATAATCACTCTAGATAGCTTTCTGAAATCGAGCCTTACCGACCGTGTGGCTGCCGGCTGTTTGTGAAGATATTGCCAACTTCTGTTGATAGAGGGTGTCATGTGATCAGCATAGCGAGTATCGAATTCTCTGGCCGTCAATATTAATTTTTTATATCGGAGCCACTACTTTTTCATTCAAGTAGCTCCTCATTTGTGCTGACGAGGCTGAGTTGACCCCATTCCAGACTCATTACGTCACAGGAAATCTGACAGTGCGAGGGATAGAATCCATGACCTTTGGATATGTATATAGCCAAAACTTCTTACTACTAGACCACAGAAATTGTCGATTATTGAGCCTTAGTATTTAAACATTTCCAGACGAGGGCCATTCCAAATATCTTCTAAACATTTGCCGGTGCAGAGTTCCCAACTCCCCTTCACTCTGCCACTCCCCCCTCAGAAAAATACGTTTCCGCCACCACTGAAGTCGAGTAGTACTATTAGTGCTTTGCTATTGATACTGGCGGGCCTGCCGAGACCTTTAACTCGGTTAGCAGTCATACACACTACCGATTGAGCTGGGGTTCTGGATGACTACTATTACTACTACCACCACCACCCCCACCATTACTCCTACTACCACTGCAATTCCTGAGCCCTAAGCTATATCGGTTCATGGCAGCATATCTACAGTAGCCCCATGGCTTCTTTGGTGCTGACTTCTGACGGCTTTGAAAAGTTACCAGACCAAACTATGTATCCCTTCGCCGTACCATATAATCTGCAAAAAAAAATGTGTTTAGCAGCTGTCACTTCTGACAGTCAAAATTTAGGTATATACCTAAATGTTGACTGTCAGAAGTCAGCTGTGAGCTGTCAGTCAGCACCAAAGAAGCCATGGGGCTACTGTAGTGTCCATTCGCCGTAGGAGTGGTAGTAACTGACATTTAGCAGAAGATGTAAAAACGGTTTAAAGAAATACATATTTATAAAGAAATGGTTTGTTGTGAAAGTTATGACTGCCAAAAGTGACAACAAATTAACCGAATGATCTTGTAGATCATGTGGTTTGACGAATGTATGACGTTAGATCTGGTACTTTTTCCTAGCTGTCAGCTACCAACACTCCTACCGTAGATGGGATGTGCTAAGACAGAGGCTTCCAAACATTTTTAAATCGAAGAGGTCCTTGCATCAGAAAAATTACATTTTTGAGGCCTCATGAAATGTTTTACACTAATATTATGAACATTCTATCACGACAGTTAAATTTTAAAATCTAAAAAAAAACAACGTAAAACTTTATATGTTCTGGTTACGCCTCTGGCAAAGGTCCTTTATTAAGATTTGTTTTTAAATTGGCAATCCTGATTACTGATGTTATTTTATAGTGTGAAAAACAAATAAAGAATATTCTAAATTTGACTCGTGGAGTCAGAGATATATATGGCGAAGCCCGAGAGCCCCCACATAGCACAGTTTAAAATACACCGAAACGTAGCGCCAGGGTCTATCATGGTACGATGACTAACTTGGTACGGACACCTGATGATTCCTTAGGGCTATGGTTGTACACTCTAACCACTCGACCACAAGCACTTGCGCCTTTGGTTATGTTACATTGTTTTCCATTTCTAGGAGAATTCTTGTAGAAAGGAACTTTTAGACAATATAAACACGCTTTAAACGTGTATTTTTTTTCATCATTTGTTTAATTTCATAGGTTCTGATATTATCTACCAAAAATGACAGTTTAATTTTAAAACCTGAAAACTGTCAACAAATCTAAATCAATCTCTCAAAATAAAACTGTTACAAGTCTCGGTTTTCTGGACCAGAAATTTGAGTTTGTTTAGGAAGTTTAAAAAAAATTGTATTTTAAAAGTTAAAAGAAGATGTGAACGTGTTGGGTCGGAGAGGAGCTTTCGAGCAATCCTGTGACGTCACAGGCCAGCTGACATTTTAGCAACCAAGCCTCTCCCTGTTGATGGAGGTCAGCGTTTTGCGCATGTCGCGTGTGACAGGCCACGTCTGCTCTCAGGCTGACGTCTCACGTGCAATGTGTAAAGTTAGCTCGTGTGGGCCTCCTTGAGTCATTTCGGTTAGCACAAATAAATAGGCTATCCGTTTGAAGTCTCGCGGATCAGCGAATTTGCATAAACACGAAGGGGAAACGTAGAGCTAAATAAGCAAGACGTTCATTTCCTGGTTATTTATTTTTTAATGTGACTTGAGTTTATCTGGTTATTTGTTCTGTGAAGGATACTAGCCTAATAAAGTAGTATAATGTAATCAGTGTCGGCAGCAAACAAATGAAAATGAAATAAAACCTTTCTTCGTTATTCTCACAGTGAATATATATATTATTGGTAGTTTATTAGTTTTAAGGATATTGGAAAACTAGCTAGGAAATACCATCCCCAATACAACAGGTGTAGCTGAATATTAGTAATAGAACCATTTTATACCTCGTATGTCCATTGCGGATCTCTGAACTCAAACCTTCCTCTCTTTGTAGGCGACGCCGGATCTTCGACACATGTTAATATATTTTTCTTCTCGTCTTATTTCTTGAACCTAACGGAGCCTTTGGTTGCTACAGCGGTGCTCATCCGTTATGAAGGGGTAGGGGATTTGTTTTAGTTGTTGAATTATGTCCTACCTCTTTTTCATCTGATATGGGAGTTTGATTAAAATCAATATTGAAAGATGAATTAATTAATTATTTATTGAATGTTACTACTAATATGAATAACGTGATTACGCGGCCCGATATCACATTGTATTCAATATTTACTAAATAGATTGTCATATAATTTGTTTCGTGTCTCTTTTTTTTATGTAATCGATTTCTATAAAACACTACTAGAAATGTATTTTTTTTACTAATAAAGTAAACTATTATGTATCCTATATGAGTCAAACCTATCGCCTCACAGAAATGCCACCTTAACTCTACCCATAATGAGTGAACGTTAAACCCTTCGTATCCCCCCCTCCCCCCGAGGAAATTACGTTATTTTTTTAATTTTAAAATTAGTGAAGAGAGGCGATTGTCAAATTGCGAATCGAATAGTGGGATTATTGCTTGAGACTTTTACCAATGATAAATAACATGATCGTTAAATAAACTTATATTTCAGCATAAAAGTGGGTAATTTTTTTTGGAGGGGTAGGGGAGGAATAAAAATGGTCAACTGCAGTGTGGTATGAATAGTTAAATAAACTTATATTTCAGCATAAAAGTGGGTAATTTTTTTTTGGAGGGGGAGGGGAGGAATAAAAATGTTCAACCGCAGTGTGGTATGACTAGATAAAAAAAGATTAAAGTTTGTAAATTGTTTTGAACTATCCCTGTAAGTTCACTTTAAAAAAATACAACTCCTTATATAATAATTTTGTCCGCTGATATGTGTGTTTCGCAGTTAGTAGCGAATACTAGGACCTAAGATTTTTGAAAACACTATCACGTTGAGAAAGTTCAGGAAATATCTAAAATCTTTCAAATAAAATTCAAAGTAAAAGTAGAGCTATGCTTGTCAAACGTGTTTGTAAAAGTTAACTGAAAATAGTGAGGATTTATCTTGGTAATGTTGAAAAAAGTACACTTTGAGTTTAATCGGAAGCCCGTTATTGTATTTAAAAAAATTGTATTGTATTTAAAATCAAAATTAAATTGTATTAAAATTATTAGTCCAGTTAAAAAAATAACTTAAAATTAAATTATACAAAAAAAGCACAAATAAATATCATTAGAAGCTTTTTGAAAACTTTGATTCACTTTATTATTAAATTAATCAAATAATAAATTATTCTATAATGCCAAATTTGAGTGATTTTCAATCAGTGTTGGAGGCTGAAAAGTGGGCTTCCTATAAGAATCAGGGTTGTAAATAATGTCTCGTGTATCATCTTGCAACGTTTCCAACAAGTTTATGCCGTACTTCCGCTTTATGTCGCACTTTCACTGGTGAATTCCGGTTAGTCTAGTCCTGTTGGGAGAGGGTATGAAGTAATCGGTAACCGAGGTAAGTGTTGAGGCCGCCTGACAGACTCCTAGAAACAAGCACCAAGATGACCAGTCCGGAACAAACCTCTAGAGTATACCCTATCCACGGTAAGAGAGGTTATGAGTGCCAGGAAAAATCACCCTGTTTCCATTCGCCAAACCGTATGATCTGCAAGACCGTATGTTGAGTTGTTGCAGTCGTAACTTTCACAAAACACTAATTGTTTTTTTAACAGTTTTTACATTATCTAAACACAAAATTATGAAATTAACCCTTTGGGTGTTTATTTTTTGTGGAAGCAGCGTCTGTGATACACTTAAAAATGCTTTACAAAACAAGAGCTTATTAAAACTCTACGTTCTCTTAGTAAATTAATAAAGCTAACCAGCCGAAACAAGAGTGGTTGATGACGTAATACAAACCGCCTTTGATTACAGTGTTCATGCGTTGTTTACAAAATATTTTTATTATATTTAGAAACTGATATTCTGTATAGTTCTTTCTCTAAGTTATAAAAACACATTTATTTATTTATTTTGGTCGCCAGTTGTAACAAGATACAAGTGTGAATATAATATTTTTTAATTTATCATTTCATGTACTATAATACCTCTTATTGCCACAACCGAAAAACTAAAAAACCTAATAGTTGTAATAATATTTTTGGTTCGTTCACTGAATTACGAATGTGCCGATTGTACAATAATCTTTAGGAAAGTTAAATTTGAATCGTTTGATAATACTTTTTATTGATAATAGATTATATTAATAATTACTAAGCACACAATTATTTCCGAATAGTTTGACATCATTTCTGCCCAGTGCTTTCATTAAAGAACCTTCTGCTAGCTGTCACTTGCCTATCCTACCCTAGATAGGGTATATCTAGGCTACGTAGCTCCCTCTCTCAATTAAACCTAGATCTGCAGTGAGAGGTGACTGAATAGCACTGGGTCCTTGTTGATGAAAAGGTTGGAGCTCAAATCGGCTACCCATCATTTGGCCTAAAGTGTAGGCCAAATTACTTTTGTGAAGTTAATTTTTATGCTAAATGACTTATTGTAAAATTAATTTTAGGCCATTTATTTAAAGGTGTTAATGTTGTTTTCGGAAACATTCATTGTGATTTGTAGTGATGTTCCTAGTTGGCGAGGGTGTGTATATGTTTAGTTAAATAGTATATACTATCATTTCAAAATACATTTATCTTATTTAAATTCACGACTGCCCAAGGTATACACAACAGCACGTCCATTAACCTGTAGTACCACGTTTGTATGTTGAGCTTTTTGCAATGCCAAGGTTTTGTACTAGTTTTTGTACCGTTTTGTACCCTTATCCTTTTTTGAGTAGTTAGCATATAAATGTTGCCATTTCATTTATCTAATTTTGTATTATTTTGAATTTTGGAAATTTTTAATGCCAAAACCTTGAATTAGTTTGTTACTGGTTTTTACCATAAAGAAAAAGTTATGTACCCCTACCCGTTTTGAGTAATTAGCATATACATATGACCACTCCATGTTGATAACTTTGCATTTTGAACTTTTTTTTCAGTGCCAAAGTAATTTTTTTATCTGCCTTTCTGCGTATACTTTTTATTAATTTTATTAAATAAATTAATTAACCATTCATGTTTTCTATAATTATATTAACTTATTAGAGTTTGCCCATGGCTTTGCTCACATTTAAGTTGGGTGGATTAACTTTTTTTATCGAATCATCTTGTAATGATATTGGTTTGGATTTCTATAAATTATGTAAAAGGTCATGGATGAAGGTAATTTTTCTTTAAAGTAATATATGTAGAGTATTCTTTTAAGATTCATCCATGAAGAAACACGCGTTTCTCAGAAACAATGTGAAAAGGATTTCACCACTAAAATATATTTTCTATACCATCTTTCCTGTTAAAAGAATAACTGCGTCAATTCCTGTTAAAAGGAACAACTACGGAGTATTGGCAGAAGACGCCAATCCCCTATACCAATAAGAAGCTAGCCTTCACAAAACCTGTCGCCAGGACTCTTTCTATTAGTTGATTTTTACACTGTTGATGAGGGGAGAGAAAGGCAAGGGGTATGTCATATATAAACCGTTGTGCGTATGTTTAAGGCATCTCCGGGGTCCAAACTTCTACACCGGGAGATTCCGCTCACGCATAACGCAGTCAGAGCCACAGCCACACACTGGCAGTCACAGTATAAAATAACTTACATTAATATCACAAGTGTGCAGTGATATAAAACATTTAATTGGAATATGTATAAGTAATTAACAGGTGTCATTTAAATAAACCGTGTGTGAATAAACAGCCATCAACAGTTCTCTTTCTTACATTTTATTAATCTGATTTAACTAGTGCTCGAACACGGAGCTATAGACAACCTGTACATCATCACAGCATTATTATATCAGGGAATTAATCTATAGTGCTGCAATCGACGCCCAAAGAGGGGTGATTGATTCATAGTGTTACAATTGACGCCCAAAGCGCGGCGCCATTAATTCCATTAAATCCATAGTATTACAATCTACACCAGGTTTTCTCAAATTTTATGCACCTGAGCCTTACTTGAAAGTGTGAAGCGAGAATTTATTTTGTATGTCGATAAAGCCATATATTAACTAATACCTATAAGAAGGAACCAATATATATATATATTTTTTTTTTTAATGTGTACAGTCTTTGCATAAATATTTGCTCGCCTACGCGGAGACATTGTTGTAATAAACACCAAAATAAATAGTTTAAATCTACTATCTAATAAACAAAACTCAATAAAACTAATTTACACGCAAAACCATAAAATAACTGAAAACATACCTACATTTAGGGCACAACTGCAAGAACGTTAACTATGGTTCTTTTACGTGAAGGCGTTGTTGCAATGATCACCAAAATAAATAATTAAAATTTACTTAGCATATCAAACAAATTGTTCTGTTAGTAATTGTTTTTCTTAGTTTTGGAAATGTTTCCCCTCCCCCCAAACATCATTTCTCTAACTCCAATTTAATAAGTTCTTTACCACACAGAGAAGTAATTGAATGTACTAGTTTTAGAAATGTTGAGCTCCCCACTCCCCTTCCTCCCACCATTTCTCCAACTCCCACTGATAAATTTCAGATTTTCAGATTTATTTGGATATCTTGATGGGTCTATATACCCAAGGTCACTCATTGATCTCTGTATAAATGGATGAACATCTGTGACTAACACTTTCGAGCTGTCGTCTGTTAAATAAGTTTATATAGGATAATATAGTAAAATCTTTACAAGCCTATAACCTATATGGGCGTTTGAATTTATACACAAAGTTTGTTATTCAAACACATATAATTAGGTGTTAAGCTACCTTATTTCATTAGAGTTAACGAACATTAAATATAATATGGCTTTTGAAAGCAATATGCTATACAAGCTAAGAGCCAACTTTAAATATACTGTAATCTAGTAATATTTCCTACAAAGCTATAACCTAAATGATAGTTTGAATGTAAAACTACTACACAAAGTTTGTCATTCAAACAAATGTGATTAAGTTTTAAGTTACCTTTTCCGTTATAGATATTGAACTTTCACTATTATAATATTGTTTCTGAAACCAATAGATAAGCTAATAGCCAACTTAACATATATTGTAGTCTTGGCAGAATGTAAATAACATGGGCGATAACTACATATTTTAATATACTAAAGATTCTATTCATATTTTTACGGTATTAACTTTAAAACTGAATTGTATGTATTTAACATAAATGTGTCTTCAGACAAATGAGTTATAATACTTCGGTATTTTTAAACAATTATACTTTTATTCACCAGAAACACGTTTTTGCATAAGAACGTTGAAAGAAACCGTTAAATCCGTCCCCTTGTAACCAAGCAGATGACAAACTTAAAGCGTCACGATTAAGCCCGTTTCAAGGATGCGTGTATGTCCATCCAGTATAGTATGGAAATCACCGAGGTCAGAGTACAAGGTACAGTAGCCCCATGGCTTCTTCGGTGCTGACTAACAGCTCACAGCTGACTTCTGACAGTCAACATTTAGCTATATACCTAAATTTTGACTCTCAGAACTGACAGCTGCTAAGCACATGTGTTTGCAGATCTTATGGTTCAGTGTAGGGATACATAATTTGGTATGGTAACTTTTCAAAGCCGTCAGCTCTCATCTGCGAGCTGTCAGTCAGCACCAAAGAAGTCATGAGGCTACTGTAGGCGCGTTCCTTCTACCGGCCAGCATTCATCTCTACCCTAGCGCGAGGCGCTGCTGTGACGTCGGCTCGTGACCTAGCCGAGCTTGATTCTGTTCAGCACATGTGACTATGCGGTGTCTCGCTCATTATTAGCTTCTTATTTATGTCAAGCATGCTACCAAAGTCACTGTGAATAGTAAACGTGTGTGTGTTTTTGTAAATTTCCCTATTATTTATGTGTGAAGAGTTACGAAAATCATCGTAGCAATATTACCGTTGCCGTGTGCAATAAAAGTCATCTAAGGGATATGGTGCTATACACAAAACTTTCCTAAAGATTCTGATGTCAGACGAAGATATGTATTCACTACTTAACGGAATGGAAAATGGAACCCTGATTCGTATTTTATTTGCTCAGAACATTTTTATATGATGATTATGAACAAGAGCTAAATCTAAACTGCTAAACTTGCCTAAGAAAAACAAATTAAAATTTCCCGCTGTATCCTCCCTTATTTGTGGTGTTTCCGAAAATGTTATCCAAGGAAGGAATATTACCCGTGAATCTAGGCACGATATTAGATTGACGAAACGAATAGTCAGTGATATGACGGGTAAAAATATTTAGAGGACGTGTCCCCCCCTAATATTTTACTTTATGGGAAAGTCCATCCATCCATCAAGTTATTCATCTCACCTTAAAACATACTTGAAAAACATTATTTCTCAAATGTTATAAAACACGTGACTGTAGTACATTATATTGTAACGTGGGGGCGCACGTGACCTGGGAGGGTCACAGGCCGTTCACACGTGGACGTGTGAATCACGAGTTCTTTTAGAGATATTGGGGTATGCTGCCGACCAAACACGAATGAAAATGCCCACGGAATATTCAATGTTTTAATTATTAAAATTATCACTACGTACACACACCGATTAACTGTATATCTATATTAATTATAACTAAACAAGTAATTGAATAAAATAAAAAGAGTCTTAATCAAGTCTTTAAATTAATAAACTAATAGAATACATAAAATTATAAGTAAATTAAATAAACAAATTAACAACTATAAAATACGTCATAACTATTCAAATATTTAAAAGACAGTCACAAAAATGTTCATTCACACA
>CABFOW010002790.1:33889-70286 GCA_902141385.1 Timema californicum | reverse complement strand
TAAACATAAGCAACGAAACAAGTCAACCAATTGTGAATTATACTGAAAAAACATATCTTGAATAATTACAAAAGGAAAACAAAATATTGAAACGAAAATCTCTGGAAGTCCGTAGACTCAGAAGCATACTTATCTTACATATAATTTGATATACCCGTTTCCTGTTATAGAAATTACGAGGAAATGATAGAACAAATTTTGTCAAACGAGCACTCGTTTTAACGGTTAGGAGTCCAGGACGTCGAGAAAAATAGTATTTTTCCACAAATACCCAATTTTCA
Organism: Timema californicum; assembly: GCA_902141385.1. NCBI lineage: Eukaryota > Metazoa > Arthropoda > Insecta > Phasmatodea > Timematidae > Timema > Timema californicum. The sequence continues at coordinate 70,005 of CABFOW010002790.1, read as the reverse complement.
CAGATAGTTTTCCCCATGGGACCCGTTATTTGCGTTATTTGCGTTATTTGCTGCATGTCTCTAAATCTTTAAATGAAATATATATCTTTGGCTAAAAATAATAACTAAATATTTATTGTTGGTCCAAACACAGTCATCACATATTTCAATCTGCAAATAAAATATTTCTCTTTGGATGCTGATTTCACTTTAGATGTTGTCAGTTTCATAAAAATATGTTATACATTTTGTTTCGCGTATTAGCTATAAAAATATATAAACAATACATTGCTGTTTAAATATGTTTTAATATGTATTATAAGATCAAAAACGATAAAATGATATTGAAATATGTGTTTAAATAGCCATTTTAATTATATAAATATGGGAGTTGGCGTTAATTTTTTTAAAGCTTTTATATTCATTTTATCAAATAGTAATACAATGCAAATACAGTAAGATGAGTTATGTTTCCATGATACCACGTCATTTTGAGAGGATGATATTTCAAAGTAATGTTTTGTGTACCACATCTTTCTTTCACATTCTCTATCTCTCTGACACTTTCGCTCTCACATACACACTCTCTCCACTTACACACAATATTAAACAATCTTTCACACATAATATTTATCACACTCGCTCTTAAGCTCTCTTTAAACTCACTCGCTTTCTCGCAAACTCTTCCTCGTTCTCAAATTTTCTCTCACACGCTCTCACATTTTCCCTTTGTCTCAAACACCCTCTCTATCTCATATTCTTTCTCAAACTCTCTCCCGAACTTTATCTCAATCAAACTAGCTCTCTATGTCTCAAACTCTCTCTCAATCTATTAAACTCTTAGTCTCATTCTTTTTCTCTTTAACTTTCTTTCACTCAAACTTTCTCTAAATTTTTTTTCTCTCTTTAACATTCTCTCTCAAACGTTCTCATATTTTTCTCTCTCTTTCACACAATACCTCTCACAGTCTCTTTTCCAAAATTTCTCTCATACTCTCACACATTTTCTCAGGTACTCTCCTTCACATACTTTCTCTTTCACACAAACACACACACTCTCACTTTCTCTCCCCCTTATAATAATAATAATAGTAATAGTTAAGGATCTATTCAAACCCATCATTTAAGTTTATATAATATGGCCATTATGCTATTGATGTTCACTGGCAAAATTTATTTCATACGTTGCTATTATATACATCTAATAATACATTAGCTAAAAAAATATATATTCATGTAGGGTTAACATTGCTTTAGTCCAGTGACTTTAGGCGAAAATCGGGTATCACTCTAGAAAAATACCAACTGATTGAGTTGAATATTGGTTTCCACTTTCATTTTTCCTGTTTAGATAAGTTGCCAAAAGTTCCCATAATTCGGTTGTGTGCATACAATTTTACCGCGCTTAATAGGTGCTTGAAAATGGTATTATTTATTGTTTTTCGTTAATATCTTCGCTCCTATTAATTTTATAACCATGAGATTAACTAACAAAGAAATAAGATCAGAAATTTCTATACAAAAAAGGTGGTTTAGGGTTTTGTGAGCTACTGATCTACTTTTTTTGTTGGTAGAATTAAGATTTTAGGTTTGTTGTGGTAAATCTGTATGTAGGAGACACGTCAATGTGTTTAGAAATATTGTAACAATCTTTCATCAGTTGTGCTATCTATATTCAGATGAAACAACAGTACTTTTTACTTTCCGAAGATACCCGAAGGTTTTCAATTTACATTTGAGGTCAAATGACTTTTGTGAAAGTAATTTTTAGGCTAAATGACTTTTGGTTTAATTTTTAGGCCTTATGCCTTTAAGCCAACTGCCGCGTCCCCCTCAAATCACGGTCGGGTGCACTAGGTGTGGTTTCTGCCTCATGCGAGCTATCACTGTGGTCTTTTCCATCGTCTCTCAACGCTAATGCGGGTGCACTTCACTTAAACTATCTTATTCACCTTTATCAATGTTGACTGCAAAAAAAGTATTTGTATTTTCTAAAAGCTGTTCCAAATATCCGTTCGTAAGAAAATCAAGGTAGGCCCCATTATATTTTCATCGCCTCTCGTCACCAGTTTGGCTTGTACTCTTACACAAATGAAGTAGGGGTTAGGAATGTTGAATTTGGAGTAGATGTCCCTGCACCTACATGGAGGAAGAGGGGGAACCATTCAAGAAAAATACCTTCCGTTAAGCCTACTGGCATTCGAACCCCAATATCCCCGTCATCGGCAATCCAGTCTATTGCAAGGTTGAAGCTGTTTAGACATTTGACCACAGAAGCGCCTAGTTTATGTTTTAAAGTATTTAAAAATGGTGTAATATGAAAAGTATAATTTTTTAAATTTTTTGAGAATCGTTTTATTGGGCCTGATGTTTCTGAACTGTCAATCTCATGAGAAGTACTGTATGAAAGTATTTCTCTTCAATTAGGCGGCGCCCTTAGTAGTCAAATAAGAACGGTTCGCTACAAGATGACCGGCCGGGTGTGGTCTTTTGCGTCATGAGGAGTTAATTTCCCCTTAAAGACAGGTAAACACGACACAACTTATTGTACAAGAAACTGTAACCTAAAGATGGCGTCATTTGATCACCAAAGATTGTGCAATATCTGCTTTACACAACTTATTGTATACAATTTCAGGGAATAGAACACTTTCTATATCGGCCATTTGTATGGTACAACTTTCGGAGTGTTAACAATAAATAACCCTATCTGCCAGACGTGAACTAATTGAATGTATGATAACATATTTATAAGGCATTAGATTATCAATAAAAACAGTTATATTTTAAATTTATATATTCGAATTATAATTAATACAAAGATTAAACTCGATATATTTATCATTGATTTATTTACTATATGTTATTATTCAACCAAACACAAATAAACTATAACATTGCTCACAATTTTGTATCCGATCGTATATCCCGCGTTATCAGTCTTGATGTAAAACTTGTATGCAATCGGTGTGACCAAAATATTGTTCAATTTCTTGCGCGACTTTTTGTACAAGAAGTTGTGTCTTGTGTACCAAGATTAAGGTATCCGAGAATATCAACCAGCCACACTGGTCAAATTCCAGGGTTACTTAAGGTGCGGCCGAAGAGCACGCAAGTATTCTTACAGTTTTTATAGAATTGCAATTTTTTGGCCAAAGTAAATCAAATAATTCTCCAGTAGCAACGTAGAGTTTATTTTTCTACACGTGATAATATCAAAAGGTCTTGAATATCTTTCAAGGGTGTCCTGGAATTTTGTCAAAACTTTTTAAATAAAGAGAAAACGTTTTGACAAAATTCTAGGACACCCTTGACAGATATTCAACATCTGTTGACATTATCACGTGTAGAAAAATAAACTCTATATTGCTACTGGAGAAATATTTGATTCATTATGTCAAAAAAAAATTAATTCTATAAAAACTGTAAAGTTTTAAGTTCTTGTTGCTCAGGCCTACTCTAGTGGTGGGGTCAATATATAGGCCTGCATATCAATCATGTAATGGCTGCAGATTATTGTGCTAAAATGTATGCAACTATACTATTCTAGCCAGCGCCCCCTGATACAACTTGTATAGTGATCCGTAAATTTTTGAACACTAACCGGTCCCGAAACCTTGCCATTATTACTGATCCAAATAGTGTTTCGTCGGTGTGGGTGGAACTGGGTCATGACCGGGACACCGATACATGGCGTCACGTGGCCTCTACGTGCGTGGGCTTCTTGCACTACATGACACTCACTAGTCCACTATCCGCTCAGAAGAATCAAGAGTCTCAGTTGATGATTTTTATTGTTGTTTGGATTGGGAAGAAGTCACCAATGATTTTATAGTTGACCGAGCGCAACAAGGTTCTGTTTTAACTTGTCACTTTGTCATTTTGTTTGTTTTTCCGGATATTTGCTACGCGGTAAATGTCGAATGCGAAGACCAATATTAACGAAATTTGGAAAGGGAATTCTTTAAGAAAGGCCGAACAACTCATTTACACGGTTTTTCAATCATTTTCAAGATGGCAGATACTAAAAAATTGGTTTTTCTGTTTCTTTGTCCCACGATAACTGCCAAATACGTGGATCAATTTTAATTAAATTGGGCAGGGATATTATTTTAATGTAGAAAAACTATGTGTGTACATAATTTTTCAATCTGGCTATTCGTTTCAATATGGCGGCTGCTAAGAAGTTTTTTTACTCAAAAATTTGTTTTTCTGTTTCTTTGTCCCACGATAACTGCCAAATACGTGGACCAATTTTAATTAAATTGGGCAGGGATATTATTTTAATGTAGACAAACTATGTGTGTACATAATTTTTCAATCTGGCTATTCGTTTCAATATGGCGGCTGCTAAGAAGTTTCTTTCGTTTAATAGCTCATCTCAAGCAATGTAAAACGAATAAAAACGTAGCGCCACTTGGAGGAATTAGAGTAATGACGTTAGTTGGACATTAGTGTGGATTGTAAAGAATTATTTATTAAAATTCTAAGATGTGACCTGACTTTTAACAACCTAGTCTATCTTCTTTAGAGAGAGCTGTGTGTATATAATGCGCTGGCTTGTGTACTTGGAGACGTCACACGCTCAGCCAATCAGATGTTTTTCTCCATATGGCGCTACATTTTATTCTATTTACATCTCATGTACCTACGGTGTATTATTTTTAAATTTTGGCACATATTGAGAGACTGTCTGTCATAAGTCACGTGAACAACGGCTATTCTCTATGAATATAATTTACTATTGAAGATAGACGTCTAATAATTTGTTTTTACCTAGTTTGATTACCTACTAAAATATCAAACTCAAATACAAGGAGAAATTAATTATAGGAGATATTTCAACTTAGAATCCAAAGATACGTTACATCAAGACCGCAGTAACGATAAGAGCATGACATTCATATTATGATGTGCTTAACATTTTTTATTGTTTTTTGTCTAATACTTTTAATAGACCTAGTAAAAAATACCTGATATATTTAAAAAACTGTAATCCTACTAATATTTGAAAACTTAATAAAATCCTAACAATGAAGAACTTTTCAATTACATTTTAAAACCCTAGTGAATTTTTTATTAAGAAACTAACACTTAATTGCTATTATTAGTGACATAAATTTTAAAAATAATGAAACAGGATATGGGGGTTAATTTTAATGATAATTTATTGTTTTAGCGACATGAAGTATTGACTAGAAGTGTCTAATTTAAGTCACAAAACTACATTATTACTAAATAATCAATTTGTTTGAACTTGGGAGGCCATCTTAAAGTAAATGCAGCCGCATTAGCTTGAAGTTTTCTTCCCATTTATTTGAGATGTTTAAAGTAGGCCTCCAATTTCTGAACCGACTGATTATAACAACACACGACTTAGAGATTAGCTTAAATATAGATCAGGCACAACATCCAGCCCCCTCCCGTTAATTCATCACTGTGAAAGGTTAAACCCACATTTCCCCAATGATACCTTTTTTGGCCAAGCTGTGAATCGAACCTTAGACCATTAGCACATTAGAAAGACACGCTACCGACTGAGCTAAGGTGTCGAGCAGTTTGAAGATAATAAAAAAACCTTTTAGTTCACTTGACCTGGAATCGAACCCTGACCTCTCCGTTAGAGGCTTACCAAATAAATGGTGAGTCTAATAGCACAAGCAGCCACAGTCACGAGTGACTCACAAGATTCTAGTTTATTTCCTCTCTGCGCTTAGTCTGGGTGAGTTAAAGGGCAGTGTCTTTGCAGTTTTTATAGCAAAACTTTTTTTTTCAAAAAAATATAGGTTACACCGTTTCCTATATTATAAAAATAATATAGTTTTTTTTTAAGCATATATTGACTTAGTTGTTGAATATCTGTCATGAACATAGCGGCATTAGATGAGACATTTTTTAAATGAAAAGAAAAAGTTGTCATTAAACACCGGCACAACCTCGACAGATATTCAAGAACGTTCGACGTCACTATTAAATTCTTTATGTTCCTACTGGAGAATTATTTTAATTATTTTGAAGAAAAAAAACAAGCTTTGATACAAAAACTGTAAACTCGTTGACCATTTCTCGCGTCCCTTACGCTCCGACCTTAATGACTAGGTTATTTTAATGTAGTCGAGTCCAAACATGCAAACCACAACCACCGGGACTGTTTCGACATTTCAACGTAGCTGTGATGTGGCGTGGTCTCGTGGAGGGGTTAGGGTAGGCGGGGGGATAGAGATATCCGATATGAGCAACCACACGGTCTGTCTGCTTTATGGCGTGACATGGAAAAGCATCCGGTTATGGTCTAGAAACGAACATAAACTATTTAGGAACTTTTTTACAGGCAGTTTTCTATGAGGAATATAAATTGCATTGTTTGGTCTACGTCGGTCTCTTTTCTTCCTTCACCACTGAAACTTGTAACCTTGATGATCGTCCACGAGCTGACGAGAGGTTTTTTATAACTAAGTTGGTGGTAGGAATAAGACGCTCATAAACGGGTTAGAACGAGCATTGAAAAAAATTAATCAAATTCTGACAAAGCTATTAATTCTCCTGTGAATTTAAATAACGACAAAATTAAAGTAATGTTTAATTGACTGTTAAAGTTTTCTAACTCAACAAAACAAACCGTTAAAACGTTGCCATTTCAGTTTTTTTTAAATATGTTGAGAAATAAACTTTGTACGTTATATATTTTTACAGTGAAATCGCATGTGACTGAAATAAATAAGTTATTACGTCTTCACGTGATAAACTAGTTGCAGTTATTTTCTATTCCACTCAACAACAGAGTTACTAACAACTTGGTCTTAAAGGTGGGGATAATGAAGGCTATTTATAATAATAAAAGGAAGTGTGTGTGTGTGTGTGTGCGATGCCCAGCCAAATCTACGCCACACAGAGATCTGAAAATTTTAACATAGGTGTACTGAAAGGGGTCCGAATGCACCTTGAAGCCGGATTTTAAAATTTTTAATTAGCTTTTTAATTAGACTATTTTAAACAAATCTTTTTTGGGTCACAGGCAACGCCGTGCGGGATCACTAGTATATAATTTATTGGAAGTTCACTCGTACTAGCAAATCTAATTAAAATGTGTAAAACCACTTATAGTGCATTCGGCTGAGATTCGAACCGGGATATCACGGTATGCGGGTAAAAGTCAAAGTTACACTAGTAACTCAATCATGTAAGACGGGATGACTAAGAACTTCGGAGTGCTAAATGATGGTGTTGTATTTTGTATTATAAAGAAACAACAACGCACAGACCTGCATCAGTGGGCCCGTAGTCAAAATGTCAGGCTAGTCTGGTTTACTGACGAAAGCGAGGTAGTCGTTAGAATTCTGGTTGAGTTTTTCCCCCAAATGGTTTCCCACTCACCCTCCACGTGATTTCAGATAAACTTTTTCTAAATTAGATATTTCTCACGCTTACCCCATTAACGTAATTATATATAAAAATATATACGTATAACCCGAACGGGTGGTTAAACGCGGTGGAAACAAAACAATAATGCTGATGATCTAAACTTCCACGTCGGCTTGAAAAGGAACTATCTACGTCGCAGCATCTCGCTTACTCTTTCTAGTTACACACATTTAATCCTCATATATATATAAAAAAAATTTGATAATCACATTTCCGTTAGTTTAAATTACGAGAAAATGGCTGATCTTATTTTGTACGAGCGAATTTCTAGCTTTTTCTGGCTCATCTGTACAACCATTCTCTGATTACAACAGCCTAATTATTGTATGATTGTAGATCAGTAAATAAAATATATATACGTATCTCTGTATTTATATAATTGGCTAAGAAATTAAATATTCTGTTTCACCCCCACAAGACGGCCAAGAGTTGGGATAAAGATAGAAAGTTGTGAGAAGGGTAGTTTTAAAGTTATAATCGTAGTGCTTGGTATTAAGAAATGAAATCTCGAAATCTATATGAAGTTGATAGTCTTAGACGAATAAACTTTTAAAATAAAGTCGATCTAGGCTTCATTCTATATACATTTTTCCCCAATAAAAAGTTTTGCATACATTTTAGCACAATAATCTGCAGCCATTACATGATTCACATGCAGGCCTAGATATTAACCACACCACTAGAGTAGGTCTGAGCAACAAGAACTTAAAAGGAAATAATTTACCCGTGTTTTATTGGAGTGAGGGGGGAAACCATTTAAGAAAAAAGATCATCACTATACCTGTTCGGTATTCGAACCCTAACCTCCCTGTCACTGGCAAACCAGACTGAATGAGCTAAGACTAAATTGTCGGCCATTTTTATCGACCGAGAGTGTACACTAAACAAGGTCGTCTCCTGTCTCACAGTGTTGTCAGTGGTATTTTTTGTGTGTCAAACCTAATGATAATCAAACACCTCCTGTGAAAATCGCGTGTTTCCATTCTTTTGTACAAGTCGTGCGAAGGTTAGGCAGTATTTTGGCAAGAGAAGACTGCAGTAGCCAGAGTAGGCTTATTTTCTCTTGTACTCTCTTGTGCCAATGAGCTGGCTCTTAGTGGCTGCACTAAAATTCGCGTTGAGGGAAGATACTCGTAGTATATCGTATATTAAACACCCCCGCCCCCTACTCCCCGCCTCACACAATTCACTTTATCGAGATATAATTATAATTTTCCCTGATGTAATGTTCTCATATACGGGTAAATGCCAAAGTCTTTTGACCTAAAAATTAGAATGGCTATTAAATTTTAATCAAATAAAGGGACATCTACTACATACACAATACCAATGAATCAAAATTAACTAACATTCTTGTTTTTAAGAGCTTATTTATTTCGGAATGGAAAGGTGCTCCATGCAAATAAAATTCACTTAACTAAAACTACAAAAATAATTAGGCTTAATCTCATATAGAAATAAGTTTATAGTTTAATTTATACATACATCGGATACTATATTTATACATCACCAGTTTTCAACTTGAATTATTTAGTAAACTTTTAAACAGAAAAAAAAATTGCTAATGGAAAATGGGTGGCGACACTGTTCATACTATGTAAGATCTGTATTACCCGCTGTTTTGTTCTGTGTGCACGGAGAAAACAAACAATTTGTTAGTTATGTTTTTTTCTTTTAGCACCACGTCTTACTAACCGTTCGGGTTATACGCCAGGCGCACATTTAGGGAGGGGGGTCAAAGGGTCAGTTGACCTCCCTGTGAAAGTTAGAAAATTAATACAAAAAACTAAATGTAAGTTCAAATTTTAGAAAGAAAATACAACACTAATAAACCATACAATTTTTTATCCGTTTACGCGCAGACACCTTTTAAACCGGGTCAACACGTGCGTTATTCGTCCACGTTTATTCAATGTTTGATATGACTAACACACATCAAATAAGACTAATAATCGCCTGAAAGCAATTAATCCACGACGAATTCCGAATATAGAGTATGTGTGGACAGCAGGAGCGGTGTAACTATGGGGGACTCTGCCCCCTTGGGAATAATTTGCCCCTCCCTGGAATAATCCCCCCTCCCCCCCAGATATAGTTCAAATCCGCTGAAAGATGGCCTTAAATCAAACTCCAAATGACTTCTAGATTCATTATACTGTCAAAATTTGCCGGAGAAGACCGCTTTAAATAACTAATAGACTAGAAGCATATAACTAGCATAAAAAGTCAGGGGAGGAAAGCTCTAAATAGCCTCCAAGGTCATCCAAATTTAAAAATGTATAGGGAAGGACAACTCCAAATATCTTCTAGATGCATGTCATTTTGAAGAATTTTCAGGCGAGGACCACCCTAAATAGCCTAGATTCTGAAATAATTCAATTTTCAAAACTTTGCCTGTGGAAGTCCACTTCAAAAATTATCTTTTAGAGGTATCTAATTATCGTAAAACATTAAGGTGAGGATCACTCTAAATAGTTTCGAGGGGCATCCCAATTTAAAAAAAAAATTTAGGTGAAGAACACTTTAAATGACTTATAAAAGAAACTAATTTAAAAAAATCAAGGTGAAGACTACTCATAGCTTCTAGAATGATCAATTTTTCAAAAAAATTGTTGAAGGAAGGCCACTCCAAATAGTTTATAAAAACTGAAGGGTTTTTAAAAATCGGAGAGGATGACCACGGCTAAAAAATACATATGATCAAATATGAATGAGAAACTATAAAATGGCTTTAAACGTAAATCTAACATTGTAAGTAACTATGTTATTTATAATTATGACCCCCTATGAAAATGACCTAGGTCCACCCCCTGTTATACGCCTATATACTAATTAAACTAATGGGTTGGGTATTAGAAAGGCTTAATTAAGAGGAAATGCACCCGCATTTGAGTGCAGGAAGATTGGAAAACCATTTAGGAAAAAACCTCAGTGCGTTAGACCACGTGGCCACCGAAGCGGGTCATTCAGAATTCTTAGTAATGTTTTTGTACTATTGTTACTCGTGAATCGTAATTCCCGTACATCACTGAAAGCAATGGCATGAGTAGTGACATTAACAAAACGCAAAATTAAAATTACACCTTTAAATTACAATATAATACGCATAACCGAAATATATTTACAGTTACATGGTTTCATGTGGCTAAAGTAAAAATTCGGTAGGAAGACGATAGAATTTGAAGTACGTTTAAGAACTATATCAAAGTTGTGTTCATTTAAACTCGTTAAACTTTGCCGTTACGTGAGATAGGTTTGCATAGTAAATAACAACCCAAATAATGTAAAAGTTGTGGGCAAATGCATATTGTATTATATTAAAAAATATTAGTGCTAAAATACTAGAAAAATGACAAAATCAGCAACTTTAAACAAAACACCAGTAGCAACGAGAACAACAGCGCGTGCAGACAAAATTCGAAGTATCAATGTGATTGGTAATAAAGACAACTCTTACCGGAGCGCATGCGCATTAGAAGGTTCAAAAAGTAAATTAGCAGAGTATTGTCTTTGTAGCTATATTGAGACACTATACGTGAGCTGTGCTTAGGAAAAATAATTTCGTAGTTTTTTAATAGTAAATTTCTGCCGATACACAACACAAGATTTGTATAGACAGTCGCTTTGGTGTCATCCGGTGCGGACCGCACCCTTCTAGTGACGCCACTGGGCACAACAAACGTGAAACTTACTATAAGTTCTTCTATATATTCATACGTCAAGCTGATCACGTTTTATAACGTGAATGAAACAAGTTTGAGTTAGCGTAAAACCCAAGGTAGTCTTTGCGCGCGAGCAGACAGTGCAGCTTTAGTTTTATTCCCACAAATGGTAAGCATCTGGCAAAATATTATTATTATTATTATTATTATTATTATTATTATTAGCACCGCGTCTTACTACCCGTTCGGGTTATACGCACTAACGCTAATGAGTAGTGGTAGGGTGATTATGAGATGAAATGGAGGACCTACAGTTTAACGTGGAATCCGAACCACGGTGGAGGCCTGGCACATTCCCCACATTCACAAGATGTCTTGTCAGAGGTGAAGGAAGGGTTTGGTAATCAAATAAATCTGTGCTGGGACCGAGGATTGAACCCCGGCCACCAGCATAGAAGTTTGACACCATCTGGCAAAATACTTGTATGCATTCATACGTCAAATCATAAATTTTGTATCTGTCACCTTAGATTAAATATTATCACCCACATCGGTGGGTACGTTGACAAAGACATCAGTCTCGTTTAGTCTAACTTTATGCTGACAAGGAGGTAAGGGTTTAAATCCTGACCGAGTGTATTGTTCGGTAGTTTCCTTAAAGGTTTCCCACGAATATGTGGGTACATTTACTTTAAATTGTACCTGTATCATCCCTAACCTACCTCTGTAAATATGCGTGTAGCCCGGAAAGATAGTGACGCGGGATATGAGAAAAACATTTCAATGCAATAATAAAAATAGCGAAAATAGTAAAAATACTAATAATTTTATGTTGTTTCCATGTTGGCATAAAAAAATATTTTTTACTTTTTTTCAACCGTACACTTGTATTTGAAACGTGGTCGCTATGTTTTATATTAACTGTTCAGTAATGACTTCGATGGACTTTCTATGTTTTGCAGGGGTGGTTTTTTAATACTTATAAATTAAGAATAAAGAAGTTGACAGTTTTTATAGCCATCTTCTTGTCAATAAGAGACGTTATTCACGTAGCCAGTAAACTACACATTATTTAAAATACTGAAGATTCACCCAGACATATTTAGTTATTACTTACCGGTGTAAATATCTTATTTTTATGTGTTATGTAACTTACTTTTTTTAGAGAATACTTTACAAAAATTGATTCAAAATTTTGCATGCTACATCATCAAACATACACTTGAAGGTACGGAGTTTGAATTTCAAGCTCATTTAATACTTCCACACAAATCTGTGTAAATTTTCTACAAATCATACCTTAATCTAAGGTCCACTAGCGTAATGATTGGGTGTTTCACTCTGATTAACGTTATTATTTAAATTATAATATATTAAAACAAACATATTTTGACTGTTACGAATTATTAAATATAATTTATCATACACACATTTGAGATGAAGCCCCTTACATAGTAATGAAGTGACAACTCAACAATGTTTGAGCCGCAAGTTTGGGCGACAGAGTCGCTTAGTATGGCCACGTGTCACGTGTGTATGAAATACTGGTGAGCGAGCATCTTTGCAATCGCAACCCAAAGTCATTCGCTTTTGCGGTCAAGTCGCTGTTGCCAGGCGGTTGTTGTTTAGTGTAGTCACCTGCATATAAAACCAGGCATTGTGTGCTGGCATCCTTGTCGCGGCGACCAGATCATAAGTATGGCCGTGGTCTAAAAGGCGACACATTTTTGAGATGGACACTAAAAATACAATAGCAAAAGCTAGGTAAAAAAAAGGTTGGCCCTTTCCGAGTGACCATTTTACCTGGGCCATAGAAAAGGTATAAAACCAGACCCACAGCCTCCAGGTTAAAACAGCTGTGCTCATTGGAAGAACTTGATGAGTCCTTCTACACGGGGATTGATACATGCATTCGCAAGTGACATTGTCGCTGTCAAGCTGACAGTTTTAAAAACAGTTGGTTTTATTAGAGAGGAGACATACATTGGAGTGTCAATAAACCGAATTTTACAAAGCTATGTTGAGGTTGAGGTTGACCCTACTCCCCTTCCCATAAACCAACCCCCCCTCACCCCCAAACGAGCTTACGCAGATTGCAAATTACAAAGAAAACGTAGAATACAATGGTCTTTTTTTTTGCTCTCGCGAATGTTTGCAAATCGTCTAGTTGTAAACATTCTTAGAATATGTCCACTAGTTACTTGTCTGAAAAGGTTGGTTTATTAAGAGAGGGTATGGAAGTCATTTGTGGAAGGAGGGGCGGGGTGGGGTGGGGGTGGGGGTTGAGATTGCGAGTTCCTTGGCCACTCATGGAAACTTGATGTCCAGATTGTAGCCTTTGGAAGTGCTGTTATCTCTGAGAACCCCATCTAGCACTTACCAGTGCCCAAGGACTAAACCTGCCTCAAGGGGCGCAATGAAACTTCCGTAAGGCTGAGTGTCTGGTGTACACCTTGTCTGTGACCTCGCCATAATTTGTTATAATCTTCATCGGATGGGTGACAAATTTTTCACCTTCGCAAGACTGAAGAAATATATTAATAACGCACCCGCGAGTGTACACGAGATTGAAGCATTCTTTGTAACACATGTTAAAATATTATATTTTCATGGCATTTGTAAAAACAGTCACTGCATCTTTACCTACTACAGTATTGCGTTTCTGGAAGCCTGAATGTTAGAGCTCTCTCTCGCTCCTGCATACTGTTTTTTTTCCTCCAGAAGTTCTCCATCCGTTTTCCAGTTGAATTCTGGTTTATTTCTTTAACATCCATAATCACGTTTTATTATATTAGCTGTTAGTTTAGGCTGCTACAGTAGCCCCACGGCTTCTTTGGTGCTGACTGACAGCTTTGAAACGTTACCAGACCAAATTATGTATCCCTAAGCCGAACCATATGATCTGCAAAAACATGTGTTTAGCAGATGTCACTTTTGACGATCAACGTTTAGGTATATACCTAAATGTTGACTGTCAGTAGTCAGCTGTGAGCTGTCAGTCAGCACCAAAGACGTCATGGGGCTACTGTACTTACCGGCACACTGGTAATAAATCGGGCTGGTAAAATCATATCTTATTGCAGTAAAACTAATAGTATCAGGGAGTTTTTTTTTAAAAGGGGGTGGGGTGTAATTTTTATGTTCAGACTAAGGAGGGCGTGGTTGCGTGACCAAAATGCTCGCTTTGATTTAATCGACTCTTATGATTAAGGATAATACAGTAATATACAGTAGCCCCATGGCTTCTTAGGTGCTGACTGACAGCTCACAGCTGACGGCTTTGAAAAGTCACCAGACCAAATTATGTATCCCTACACCGAACCATATGATCTTCAAAAACATGTGTTTAGCAGCGATCACTTCTGACAGTCAAAATTCAGGTGTATACATAAATGTTGACTGTGAGCTGTCAGTCAGCACCAAAGAAGCCATGGGGCTACTGTACCAACATAGAAAAACTAAGAAGTCCTGTCGTAGCCTTCACGATATATGTTGTACAGTAGTTCGTGCTCGAGCCGTGTTTTGCGATGTCGGGGAGGTGTTGCGTGGCTGTCGAGACTGGTGTTTTATTGTAGACGACACAGACCATTCATGTACACACACACACACACACACACACACACACACACACACACACGTCTGCACATTCTTCAGGTGCAACCCACTGGAGACACTGGCGGCGTTGCCAACCTGCTGCTGCCTGCTGTGTGTGATCTAGACTCTGTAAACACCCCCAAATTATACTTAGATAGCGAAAGAAAAGTACCGATACCTTTCTCGTATTGACATTAAAAAAAAAATCGAAAACAAGTTTTAGTATCGAAAGAATAAGCAGGAAATCTTATCCGAACATATTTTTTAAGCGTTGCCATTAACGATGTTACGGTTTATGTTATAATTTTTGTAGTGGTGCCTTATCCAGTAACAACAAATAAAACTTTCGCATTATAATATAATTTTTTCTATGACGTACTCAAAATAGAAATGTTTTGCTCTCAATATTGTAGTATTGCTTCAAGTTTTATGTTTAGCTTATTTATTAACGAAGTGTTCCGATACAATATCTTCGAGTGTACGCGAGTAAAAATATCGAAACAAAAGTATAGAGTAAAATATAGGCTTCGAAAATAAAATAGCTATACTAGTAAAATAACGCTTCCCTACACGTCTGCGTGGCAGTGCGTTTTGTGTATCAAACTAAAGCTATGGCTATACGGAGCCGACCCGCACCGCATTTTTAGTCCAAGAGCCGAATGGAATGTTGTATATAATATTGTTTATCTTGTGCGTAATGTTGGTAACAATGACTACAGCGTCACACGTGCAACGGCTGTGAAAGAAATGCCTAGTTTTACAAGTGCTGACACAGTGACTGCCAACCACTGTGAATAATCACTGATTATAAAGCACTGCGCTTTTAAAATCAAGGTTACTGTTATCACCGATATAGTAAAATCACTGTTTCACCCATCCCTACAGTGCTTAGTGGTTAGCATGAAAACTAAGTTTGGAAGCTCCCGAACATTTCCGGTCGTAGGTGGTTAGAGCAACGCGGAGCAATTTTCTCTCGACGATTCGTCCGTGCCGGTGCGGTCCGGTGGGGACTCGTGTAGCCACTTGCTCCCGAATATCGTGGACATCGGGCGTCTCCTTAATATATACACATTTTTCTTGTAGTAGAAATTAAAAATATTTTAAAGTATTGTTAGTTATATTTTATAGCTATTGATAATACCTATCAAAAGAGACAGTTACATATCACATGACATGCGTGATGCCTATCTATCAAATCAGTAACATCCGTTTTATTATTAATATTATTATTATTTTCACCACGCCTTACTTAGTATTGCCTGTTTAGACACTCTGGAGACTAACTTATTTAGGGAAGCAGTACAAGGGAGTCTACTTTTGAGTAAATCCACAACTATTCGCTTGGAGAGTGAGTTAAAAAAAAATGTAAAAATTACTTATTGTACAACATTATCTTTAAGATTTAAACTTAATTCTAAACTTAACATCAAATACACGACTTCCCACAATTATAATCTAAAGTAAATGCATATTAAATTGACCAAACTTAATTTTTTGTTAATGAGTTGTGACTATATATATATACATAAACATTCAGGAAGTGCTGATAACTGACACACGTTGAAAGTAAACTAGAACCTTAGTAAGCTGGAATGGATGACACTAATAGGCCCATAACCTATAACACCAAATCAAACACTAGTTCAGCATACTTTTTGATTCAAACTTTTGCTTAAATCATTTATATTATTATTTATTTTAATTATTTGACACATATTGTTGGTATTGCATTTTAAATGGAAAAATAATATAGGCCTACTTTTTATTTATTTGATCTACATTAAATACATCACGTAATTTTGGTCCAAAACAATCTAATAAATAGCCGTTATTATCACGTCACATTTTCATAAAATCGACAATGCAGCGATCACAGCGCTACTCCATGTTGCGGTGGATCACGCCAATAAAAAGCTTCAAAGTCTGTTCAACTTTTATATTCTGTGCTTAGAGGAGTGCTATAAGGGTGGTCGCGGTTCGCAAGATCACGGTCACGTTTATACCCACCGGTCGGGCGCAATCTGTCACACGTGGAACATTTCAATTCACGTGTATGACACACACACGCACCAACTTTCCAAACCTGTCGCATCAATTTTGTAGGATCTACCAGACTCATGGGGATTCCTGTGCACACGGCCGTTTTTCGCTGTAATTTTTTATTTTTATTCTATTATTATTATTATTATCACCGCGTCTTATTACCCGTTCGGGCTATATACAATTACACTAATGTGTAATGGTAGGGCGATTGTGAGATGAAACGGAGGACCTACAGTTTAACGTGGAATCCGAACCACGGTAGAGGCCTGGAATTCCCCACATTCATTTATTTTTATAACCGCGTCTTACCTATTCAGTAGGAAGAAATAATTTTAAGTGTAATGTACCCGCATTTTCTTGGAGTGAGAGTGTGAAACCATTTAGGGAAAACCACCCTCAGTAGATCCGACCGGAATTTGAACCCCGACCTTTTCACCTTCAGCAAGCTAGTCTAACACGAGAGTGACACCTCAAGACCATTTCACTACTGAACGGGGTCGCAATCATTTTAATGCAGGAATTTGAATTTAAAAGAACATGGTGACCATACAGGTGAGAGCACCCGACCCAAACACAGGTGTAAGTTTAGTCTGGTTGACTGGTCACAGAGTCCGGGGTTCCAGGTTCCTGCAGGGTCTTCTGAGATAGTTGTTTCCTAAATGACAACTTCTGGTCCCTTTGTGGTCCTTTTAAAAATGTTCGTGCAGGTTATGGCCCCTTTGTGGTCCTTTTAAAAATGTTAGTCCAGCTTCTGGTTCCTATATGCTCCTTTTAAAAGATGAGTGTGGATTATGACCCCATTGTGGTGCCTTTAAAATAATTTAGTCTAGTTTTAGCTATTTTATGTTATTACAGACTTACCACACACCTGGAGAACCGAGAAAAATTTAGAAGAACATGGGGAATTTCACAAAAAAAAAACTAATAAAATTAGCCTTATATTTGTGAGTTTTGGACATTAAACTGGAAGCTTTAAATAATAGCTTAAACTTTTATATAGAATATAGGGTGAACTTAAGAACTAAACACACTAATTCAAACCAGTGTTCATTCCCCGAGCCCCCGCATTTCGAAACATTGTATTGCGTTACGACTGCATATATTTTCTCATCAAAGTAAAATAATACTCTACTAAACCCAACGACATGCCATAAAGAAAAGTGATATTTCCTTTCTCAAATATTCAATCAAATTTGTTTGGAAATATGGAGAAGCAATCCTTTCTGAAAATCCTGAAAATAGAGAGAATTTTGCAGTGAGAAAATAAGGGCCACACTGTGTAATGGAAGTACGCACCTTGAAAATTTGTAGGGCCTGTATTGTTAAATATATTAGAAATCGTTCATTTACATTTTTTTTAAATACTCTTGGCCCCAAAATTGAAAAAAGATCAAAAATCAATCCCGAAGATATCTTTGTGGGTACTTGTGTGCGTTCAAAGTTTGTTTCTACCAAATTGGTTAAAAGGGAGGGGAAACACACAAAAACATATTCCACCAAATTGGTTAAAAGTTATGAGGAGGGGAAACACACCAAGACATATTCTATCAAATTGGTTAAAAGTTATGAGGAGGGGAAACACACAAAGACATATTCTATCAAATTGGTTAAAAGTTATGAGGAAGGGAAACACACAAAGACATATTCTATCAAATTGGTTAAAAGTTATGAGGAGGGGAAACACACAAAGACATTCTATCAAATTGGTTAAAAGTTATTGATGAGGGGAAAAACACAAATACATATTCTACCAAATTGGTTAAAAGTTATGAGGAGGGGAAACACACAAATACATATTCTACCAAATTGGTTAAAAGTTATGATGAGGGGAAACACACAAACACATATTCTACCAAATTGGTTAAAAGTTATGAGGAGGGGAAACACACAAACACATATTCTACCAAATTGGTTAAAAGTTATGAGGAGATGAAACACATACATGATCGCAAGTCCTTTTTCCTATTTTATAATGTAAAAAAAGGTTAAAAAAGTAATAATTCCTCCTGTCCCTCGTTTGTTGTTTAAGTTACTCTTGCTTCTTCCAAAGGGACGACAGTGGGCTCAAATGGGTTCCAGCGACAGGTTTGTGTTGGTTTTCCATAGCGGGACACTCTTGTAGCGGTTTGTTTACAGGAAGTGAAAACCTGCATCACGTGACGGTCGTTCAATCTTGATCTATCTGTGTTCGAACCAGTATAAATATGGCGGTGTAAAAGATCGTACACTCGACGATACTGGACTGTCTATACGGGATCCAGTGCCAGAGAAAATGTTTATTTCGTGTGTCTTTTAGCCCCGCGTCTTACTACACGTTTGGGTTATACGCTTGTGTACTAATTACGATAATGGTTTTGGGACTAGGGAGGTTAATTAATGGGCATTTGAGTAGAGGAAGAGTGGAAAACCAGTTTGGAAATACCTCCCTCAGTACACCCGACCTGAACCTCAATCTTCCCGTTCTTGGCAGCTTAGTATAATAGAAGAGTAGCGCGTTAGACCGCGTGGCCACCGAAGCGGGTTATTTCATGTAAGATTTGATATAGGATTTATTTTATTGCCTCATAATTAATTGCGTTATATTATTAACTATCTACTAACATTTGCCCGCGGCTTCGTTGGCATTAAACAATACGTCAACAAATTCGTCAACTTCAAATGTTAGACAAGAATGAAACTTCAAGAGCGGTGTTTTATTATGTTATGTATGATGATTTTGTTATAACTTCTCGTTATACAATATTTATACTCTCGATTATGGGTGTTAATTAAAACAAAAATAATCCGCCTCGGTGGCGTAGTTGGCTAACGCGCTTGTCGTGTTGAGCTCGACTTCTGAGGATGGGGAGATCGAGGTTCGAATCTCGGTCGGGTGAACTGGGGGTGGTTTTTCCTAAGTGGTTTTCCACTCTCCCTCCGCGCAAATGCGGGTTCACTTCTAATTCAACCTTCCCAATTCCTAATCCATTAGCGTAATTATTACTTAAAGCGTATAACCCGAACGGGTAGTAAGACGCGGTGCTAAATATTATTATTATAAAACAAAAACAATACACACAAAAATATACATATATATATATATATATTAATTAGCACTGCGTCCTACTAGTCATTCGAGTTATACGCTAATTGGTCGTTAAAGAGTTAAAATAAATTAAAGTTACATAGAACTTGTAACAGTTTACAATATAAAAAAGTAATTGTTAATTTTCAATGTGTTTGGGCTAACACGATCTACTAATTTGAATGCCTCTCTATTTGGGCTATACGCATATTATGTACTAATTACGCTAATGTGCTAGGGATGATTAAGGTTGAGTTTAGAGGAAGCGTATCCACATATGCCTAGAGTAAGAATGTAAAACCATTTAGGCAAAACTACCACCAGTATACCTGTACGGGATTTTAACCCCACTCCCCTTGTCATTGACAGTAGACTATAGCTTATTGCGAGAGTGACGCCTTAGACCATGTGACCACCCAAGTAGGCTAAATCCGGTGAAAAGTGTTTTTTACATAAGTTTTGGAAATTACTAAATCCCCCATTTAATCAAACTCCACTTGTAAATTTCCAATATTTAGGAATTATTGGGGTATTTGGAGTAATCACACTACATTCCTGTTTTGTTTTTTAAATTTCTTATATTTCCTAAAAGTATACAGTAGTTTGGGCGTGTTTAAGCAACAAAGAACATTTTCATTTTTATATATTGGTGTGTTTTAAGCTTTCTAGGTCTCTTAGTCTTGGAGTGACAGCACCTACTCACATACCCACAAACACACATACGCATAAATACAATCAAACAAATATACATCCCACCTCTATTATTTATATGATGATTGATTGTCAGTTCCCATTTTCAGGCTTCCCATAGTATATGAGTTGAGCTCTGGACAGGCGAAAATGGTGTGTTGTAGCCAGAGTAGCCACTATTTTATTTTTCAATATTGCCGTACTGTCTTATATAATTATATGTAAGAAAATTAAAAAGTTGAGCCATTGAGAATATAATAAACATAAGATGAGAAAAGGGCCAAAAAGAAGTATGTGTAGCTGTTATCTTGAAACCGTCGATTACTAACGTAATAGAACTCTAAAACTACTTTGTACCGGTAAACTTATTCAATATTGTCGTAAATTTTCAATTAGATTCCCTATATAATCTATTTGAAGTGGTCCTTCCCCGGAAAAGTGTTGAAAAGTGAAGGCCTGTATAAGTTATTTGAATTTAGATAGATACAAGGCAATCTTTAAGCTTCATATTATTACACTTAGGAAATTGTCGGGAGTGGAGTGGGTGGTTTGAACCCCCTAACAACCCACACATTCATGATCTTAACACACGCATTTAAATTGATTTGAAGGCCCAGCAAATGTTGCAGAGTTTTAAAACCAGCTATACCGCCCAATAATCTTAAATTTTGAGCGATACAGATCATCTTTTTATTGAATATATTATCACTTATAAATGTAATTGTTTTAAATTTACTTGTTTTGATTTGTCAATGGTATCAGAAGTCTTCACTTGTCATTTGGTCATCCATCGACATTATTTAATCTGAATTAACTAAAATCAGTCAATAGCTATTAAAATTTGATACAGTTTCGAATTTTTATGAAAGTATCAAATCAATCAAAATTTGAAATTCCTGTTGGACTGTTTACATTATTTTAGACACAGCCTGTGCCCAAACCAGGCTCTTCTAAACCTCTAACCGTCCAATCAAACTACTCAGCCATGGATACAGTCTTCTTCTCAAGTTTCTTGTAAACGAATGTTGATATCGTATATAATTTAGTTGTAATTTAAAACAAATTATAATGTATATGCAAATGGCTGATTTCATGATTCGACAGTATTGATATTTCTTAATATCCACTCCCCTATCCTTTCTAATACGACACGATAGTATCCTTGATGGTACACAAATCAACTGGTTCAGCAGTTTGGCTCCTAGTCAACTTTCACCGCGAGGGATGGATTCAGTTGCTTCCACACCACACCAGAAAGTGAAAGTTGTAAACGTCCCACAACGCCCGTGTCTTAAATAACATCTACTAGACATTATTATGAATGTCCCTGTTAAATGAACTGTTTGTGTCGGCAAATAACATGTATTATGTCTACATTTATTTGAAGGGAACGGAACGAAATCTTAGTATGGTTTTATATTTTATGAAATGAACTTTAATATCTGAAAATTATCAAAAGTAAAATATTTATTTGTATATGAATAATTAACACTTAAATGCTACCTTCGCACATGGCTCCTCTGACCCTCTACCTTAATGTAAGGAACAGGACCATAAATGCTTGTCAGTGGCCGTGCCTTATGCTTGGTGGAACATGAGATGGCCGGCCAGACATGTCTGTCTGTACGTTTGTCCTGTTTCTGAATTGCTAATCATTTTCTCTTGAATCTGTCGTGCGCTGTAGAAACAACCTACACAATCACTTCAGGCGCTGTCACGATGAGATCTGTGCTCTACGGGATAATAGACTACCTCAGAGAAACTCTTTAGTTTGTGTCCTGCCGTTGCAATCAAAATTAAATCGCGAAAGCGAGACAAATTAAGATTTCCAAACACTATTATCACTTTGCTCCGCGTCTTATTATTATGTTGGGCTGTCTGCATTTGCGTGGAGAGAGGCGGAGAAATCATTAAGGAAAAATCACCTCATTACGCCTGGCTCAGATTTAAACCCCAACCCTCACGTCACCGGCAAGCCAGACGATACTAGACTGACACCTTTTTTTTTTTAGCGTCGATGCACTGATACATTTTAAATTAAAGCGCTTGTAAAATAAAATAGTTTTTAATCTACTGGTTTTAAAAAAATTGGCTTTTACATGTTCAATGTTTATGCTGAGTAGAAAATGTGACACAGAATACATGTAAAGTTTCTAAAAAAAATATATCATTTTTACCTACCTAAACTCTAATGGAATGGGCCAGATTCTCATATGGAATTAGCCCTTTTCATTCTAGTCTAAGGTGACCTGGTGGTCTAGGGGTAAGGTGTCAGACTTCTATGCTGGCGGCCGGGGTTCAATCCCCGTTTCCGGCAAAGATTTATCTGATTACCAAACCCTTCCTTCACCTCTGACAAGACATCTTGTGAATGTGAGGAGTGTCAGGCCTCCACCGTGGTTCGGATTCCACGTTAAACTCTAGGTCCTCCATTTCATCTCACAATCACCCTACCACTACACATTAGCGTAAGTGCGTATAACCCGAACGGGTAGTAAGACGCGGTGCTAATAATAATAACATTCTAGTCTAGGAAGGTGTCGTCTTGTGTTTGGTGACAAGCCGCACTTTGACTGTGAATCTGGCATAATGGCTCGATCTAACTGTTGCTTTTGTTGTTAAACGCAAACTTGCTCGTTTTTATTTGTTCATTCCTGTGATATCGTTTATTTTTGACGGGACAATGTTTTCCATTGGCAGAGGAATGTACCTGTAGGTAGGTGGTTGGTTATCTTATAAGTAGAACAGGCGTGCACTGCATTATTTCACAGCTATCTTGTGGCAGGGGGACTCCACCCTGTAGATTGCAACTCGCGCTGGCGAATGAACCGATTACAAGGCCACTCACATCAAACTTTCAGCTCTTATGGTTTCTTGGGTGATTATTATTTAGTTACTATCGTCTATAGAGCATGGCTATTATTTATTTCACCACCCATCTGAGTTGTGAATTTTGATGACGTGTACCCGTATTTGCTTAAAGGGAGAGTGGGAAATCATTTAAGGAAAAAAAGCTAGAAAACCCGACAGGGATACGAACCCCGATATTCCCGTCACTGGTGATTCATTCAAACACGAGCGTGTCTCGCTATACCACGCGACCTCCCCATCCGGATATTACAGTGCTATTAACGAGTTGGGAATAAGAAGGTAGGTTAGATTTTTTTTAAAAGCACCCGCATTATTGTGGAGCGACTAAGAGTAAAACACATTGATATATCACATACGTGGACAATCACTTCCAGTGCATCTACGTGATATTTGAACCTTGGCCTCCCCCATCACACGCAATCCAGAGTTACGCCTAAGAACCCGTGACCAACCAGTAATTATTGTTTACATTTTTTTACTTATTCTAGTTTTGGTGCAGCATATTTTTGAAAGGCTTTTGGAAGAAAAATATCTCTCTAAACTGGTTTTTAATGTTTTTAATTTTCAAATTTTCTTATACCAAACCTATATTAAACTTTAGAATATTCATTTAAACTTCACACTGCAGGCTCAACGGGCATGTCCGATCAGTTCTGATCCTAAAGATCAAGATTAAGTTTGAATCCCTGCTGGATGCACTGGGAGGGAATTTTCCACATCGTGATTTTCAATGTATTCTTATCATCTTCTCCTCAGGCAAATGTTGATGCATAGTGCATTTCTTCAAAGTTACATTTCCTCTTCATGTGCCTTTGAACTACTGTACTAAGCTGTGAATAACCATAACGGCCAATAAAAAGCGTAGCACTATACACAATATTGACTAATGAGTTAACTTGTTAAGTGCATCAAATAACTCGCTGACTCAGCTATAGTGTTTGACCTAGTTTTATCAGCGATATCAAGCACAATATAGCAAAAACTCACATTACAGGACGATTGGTTTAATTTGTCGACGTAATCAAAATTATGCATAGCATGATGATTGCTATTTATATACAAAATGTAAGCTTTGTATTTTTGCTAAATTGGTTTTGACATACGATTTGTTTCCCCAACATGTCTCATACCTGTACCGGTTATTCACGCTAATAGGCATGAGACAAACACGCATCTTGCGGGTTAGAAAATTGGGGTCCAAATTGGAGGTCTCACTTTTCGATTCCCGTGTTCAACTGTTGTTAAATTGTCAACATTGCTCCTAAATGTATGTTTTAAAATTCACTCTGCTGAAATACAATTTAAAATAATTCATATTTGTATACATAATACATACACACAACAAACGCAGTATTGGTGTACACGAAGCATAAGTGAGATATATTATTAGAGAGGTTGAGGTTCGAATCTCGGCCAAGTGCACTGGGTATGATTTACCGAGACGTTTTTTCATCCCCACTCAAGCGTGGATGCACTTTCTCTAATCTACCAACCTCATTCTTACCCCTTTGTGTTGTAAATAATTTAATTTTTTAGTTTTTCTCATAGAAAAAGTATTGTAATAGCGAAATTTTTTACTTCGATATTATGATAGATCTTGACGTTTTCTGTGCTCCCGAACTAAAAAAAAAATGGACCTATAATTATTTTGTCTGTATGACCTTTTGTTTCCGGGTTTAGAGTCGAAACCATTCAATGGATTTCGTTCAAACATGCTATTTACAATAGATGTTTTATGGTCATACCTCGAGGACAAACGTGATTTGGATTCTAGCCCTATGATTAAAGGTAATTTACTAATTTTTGAAAATAGCTATTAACTATGTATTTGTTCAAAATAATATTTCATTTTTTCTAAAAAAAATTGAGGTTTATTAAATTAGAATTAAAAAAATATATATTTCAAAATTGATATTTGAAAAAGTTTTATACTATAATTTTCAATTTAATTTTTCTTAGGAAAGAATATTAAAAGGTAGTTTACTGATAACCAATTAAAAAAAATCTTCGTTAAAATAAACAACATGGAATATCTTGTGTCATACCAATTATTTTCAATAATGTTCATATTTGAATAGTGTTACTTAACATTGGTACATTATATGTATACACACATAAATATATATACATCACCTATACCTCAATTCTCTTATAAATGGACACATCTTGACACATAGAAAAATTTACTAGGTCTACTTTCACTTATCTATAGGTTAAATCATGTGATCTGTAGCTGTCACTTTTAATAAATAGTATCAATATTTATAAAAAGTAACACCAATAATATAATACATGTTATAACTGTTGAAAGCAAAAAATATTATTGTTTCTAAAAGGGGCTCCAAATTTTCATTCGTGAGAAACTAAAGCTATGCATACATATTGTAAAATATACATTACCACCGTTCATTATAATGGTAACTCAGCTGATTTCCCATGAAAGTGGTCTCAAGTGTCGATGGTTTGACTACCACATATAAGCTTCCCCCTCCCTCCTCCATAACATCAGAACCGTATGACAGTGATAAGTTGTTGGAGGGAAGTCCGGATATCCTACAGGATGTGCGGTGCTCTTGTGGTTGGCGGCGCAGGCACCAGTCGTTGCTCAGGAGGAGGATTTAGATATCGCAAAGACCCAGCTACATGTTTTTGATAGTAGTTTAAAAACAGGGGTTTAAATTATATATTTAAAATTATAAGAATATTTTTGGAAAGGTTTGTGACTTAGGTTTGATCTCCTATGGTTTGTTAATTCGACACAGATGCTGCTCTTCTCCATGATAGAGTGGTTAGAGAACCCGATTATAGCTATCCCTACGGGCTACTTTAAGAATACTAAGATACCTAAATTATTTATGTTATATTTATAATTATAAAATATGAGTTCGTCCTATTCCCCAGATACTTTATTCTTGTTACTGCCCTTTCGGGCGTATATTTGTTATATTTAGTTAATTCTGTGAATAATTGATCTTATACTCGATTACTTGTTATTCTCTTGTTCGACTCCGACTCTTTCAGAAATGTATAAATTTTATCATCATTATTATTATTACCGCGTCTTACTACACGTTCGGGTTATACGCACTAACGCTAATGTGTAATGGTGGGGTGATCGTAAGATGAAATGCAGGGCCTACAGTTTAAAGTGTGAATCCGAACCACGGTGGAGGCCTGGCATTCCACACATTCACAAGATGTCTTGTCAGAGGTGAAGGAAGGGTTTGGTGATCAAATAAATCTGTGCCAGGACCGAGGATTGAACCCCGGACCCCAGCACAGAAGTCCGACACCTTACCCCTAGACTATCAGGTCACCTTTAAATTATATTAATTAGTAATAACCAATTTATAGCGATAACATTATAAATATTGGTACTAAAGAATAAAAAAAAGTATAAAATTGAAGTTATATAATACCATGTATTGTTATAATATTTCTGATTACCAAACCCTTCCTTCACCTCTGACAAGACCTCTTGTGAATGTGGGGAATGCCAGGCCTCCACCGTGGTTCGGATTCAATCACCCTACCATTACACATTAGCGTAAGTGCGTATAACCCGAACGGGTAGTAAGACGCGGTAATAATAATAATAATGTTATAATATTATAACTTTTTATTTCGAAGCCGGAGTCGGTACATTCTTTCCGACTCCTCAGTCCTGAATTCTAGAACATACACAAAACCTGGTTAGCCTCACGTCATTTTATCACTGCGAAGGGGAAAACCAACTATATTTGATCATAGCTGGAATCAAACACAGAGACGGTAACTTGATGGACATGTTTGTTATCTGCTGAGTTTAAAGTGTTTGGTTGATCCTTTAGAGAATACAAAAACACTCTAACCTACAGAGACAAAAAAAAGACACATTTTAATAAACACTAGAAGCATTCTTTCAGAGTGGAGATGTTTCATGTTTAAAAAACTCGCTTGCAACTCGTCAAGATCTGATCGTCTCGATCAGAGACACAAGCACAATCTGCAGGCTAAGTTGCATTTGACTCTTACCCAAGTTTGATCCTCGACTAGGCATACTGCTAACGTTTTAGTTTCCCATCCTCTCATTTGACAAACACTGATGAATTTTCTTAAAATCAATATTACATATTGCTTCACCTTAGATAGCTAATTCAAGTCTACGGATTTGCATCGTACCAAAAGAAGTGGCATGGCCTACATGGTGGCGATTCAAACTCTTGTAGGGTGGTAGCTCTATTTGTACTTATCTAATGATCATTAAATAAAAAAATGGGTGCGCCAAGTTTGTAATATTATCATGTTGAACTTACATTTTTCCATTGAAGTTGCCTTGCTTTAATAACCATGTAAAATTAATGTAAAGAATATCTTGGTATTCTATTCATCTTTCAATAGAAAGGAAACAAGAGCCGGAATATAACTTGACAATATGTTTGAAAAGGCTCTGCTATAGCTTACGCTACTAGGATAAAACACTCCAGAATTAGAATTTTTTATCTTATACATGCGAGCAAGTTTTTTCTGGAAATATAATCTAGAAGGATGAAAATAATAACTATGTATACTGCAAGTCTGTTTTTATTTGCACAAAATAAAATTTAAGCCCTGTAAAATTAGAAACAAAAACCTAATTCAAAAAGCTAGTTTTTCTTTCAAACATCTCTATTCAGGTAATGTTTTGTTAACTTCCAAAGTTTATTGGATAAAGTGCCATTCGGTTTAAAGTGTAAGTGTTAATTATTTCACTCTCCTTTAATTAAAAATGTCACCTGTATGACCATTTATCGGGAAAACCGGAGCAATTGACGTGATAGTTTTAAAGTGTGTCTAAAATGATGAGCATTAATTCACATATGTCGCATATGTGTCAATAGTGTCAGTCAGTATACATACTTCCAGATGACCTAATGCATTGAAGTGAATACGTAGCTTGGTATTCGTCCACGTCCAAATAAAAAAATATCTTAACACTTTTTTTTCTACCATTTGCATTAGAGGATAGTAGCCATTGTCACTGTAGAGCAGTTATGTCAAACTTGTTTGATCACAAAGGCTATTTTGAAAATAGAAAATAATGGGGGAGGCGTATTTCTGAAAATTCATTATCGTCACTAACATAAGTAAATTACTCAATACCTTAAAAAAATAAAAATTGAGATTAGATAAACAGGGCTGCCACGCACTTGGAAAACCGGGATAACACAAGTCATTTTGGGGGGAAAAAAGCAGGGAAAAACTGAGGATTTTGAAAACTCTAGTATATATACATACTGGAATATTTGTTAATTTGGGACATGTAACTTAAAATAGTAGGTTTTTGGATGGACAAAAAAGTGAATTGAAGGATTAAGAAGAATTAACACGCTGATTCAAACATGTCTTATTACCCTTTAAACAAGGGTTGTGAATCATCATCCTGTTTTAAACCTCAGTAACATGACTTCACACTTAGTTTGATGAAAAATAAAATATTATTACTTTTTTCTCTAATATAAGCTGCCCTGAAAATAGGAATTCCTTCTGGAAAACAGTGATTTGGTAGTAATAAAATTGTGGCAACCCTAATAAAATAATAATACATATGAGCCATCACACATTCTCTTTTCATAAATTTGAAATCTTTTATTGCAGCAATTTTGTGATTGTCGGGCTTTGAATCTTATGTTGAAGTCACTTTCATAGTTATTAATGGCAAATGCATGTTCATAGACTGTGATATTTCGTGTGTTTCGTTTATTTTATTTCGTAAGCCCATGAACATATTTGACACAACATTTTTTTGGAAATCAATCCTTGGCGAAGAAAGGGTATACATTTGATCCATCAACCCCATATGTTAGATTTCACCTTTCAAACACTTTAGTTTTCTACCTATGTTTACAAAATATATCATCACGCATGCTACTCTCAATCAAAGGAACTAAAAATTGAATCATTAGCGTTGGCATACACCTGGAAAAGTCAATAAATTTTTTGTGACAGTATTTTTAAAGGTCACTATAATTTTCACATATGTTTGGGATGATTGGTAAAATACCAATAACTAGTCTAAAAATCTACAGGCCTGTATTTAATATTCACGCGAGCGGGACTTGGCAACGTTACCCACTACATTTTTGTCTTTATTTAAACTCTCTTTAGTAACTTTTGGTTAATCAAGAAGATTGAGTGGAACAAATATTTCCAAAATCTTGATGAAAAAGCTGATTTTTAGAAATAACAATTTTTAAATTATATTGTGTCAGTAGAAAACAATGACAACAACACACATTAATATATAGATTCACATTTCGAATACTATAAGGCACATAATTTTTTCTAGAAAATCTGAAAAACGTTATTGAATTTCTTAACTTAATAAGTGTATCAACCTCGATTCTAAACTATATATTATTCATATTTTGTAACGAACACAGTAGTTCTCAGTCAGAGTAACGCGTTGTTTAGAAATGCCAGTCCACAACACGTAACTCTGGCAATTATTTACACTGAGAAAGGGATTCTTTCACTCTCTTTGGATTTGTCGCCTCACGTTCCTCGCTTGCTCTCCGCGCTGTATTCTGCACATGCGCAAGACAAGAATAATTGAACTTCACTCGAGGCGCGCCTGGAATGTTAAACTGTTTAAGAGAATCTTGTATTTCGGCGAAGCGATACGTAGACGTGTACGAGCTAAAAATATGAATACGTTTTCATTTTTTCTTTGTTAGTTTTTATTTGTCAGTATGAGAATTAGAATAACAAAGACCCATAGAACTGTAATTATATATGCATTTTTTCCCCCTTCCCAAATTGTAACACGATGGTGACGATACATACATAGTTGCACACGCACTTAAACTACTAACCAGATGGAAGATAATCAAGGGGATACATTTTAAATACATGCACCAGAATTTGCCTTTAGAAAGGACGGGAAGATGAGAAATCGCACTGTGGATACAATCATCCCAGGTCAAACCGGCTAGGTATCAAACTCCGGCCTCCCTGATCAGAGGCAAGCGTGCTAGCGCAAATAACCAACACGGTCTATAAAAGAATCTCGTATATCTCCGTAATCTTGTCTGCCTCCCTTTCCATCCATTCTCACTCTAGATGTATCTTTGCGTCACCAAAGTGCATGTGCAAACTCTTGCAACACCGCCAAGACCTCTTTACACTAAACAATGTCCCTGCATCTAGTTTTATTGCTATAGATTTGCCCCAACTATTTACTAAGGGTCTGACACCTTAACTCGGTAATTAGCACATCTGATTACTGGGCAAAGTGTCCCAGGTTCAATCCCTGGCATGGCCAAAACAATTCATCATTGGGAAAACTGGGGTTTCCCCTTTCACAGTGATGAATTAAATAAAGGCCGGGAAACTGGGTTTTTTGTCTATCAAATAATTTAGTTCGCTTGTAAGTAGTATGCTAAAATGATCGGTCGCTTTATAAAATGCACGTTAAATATCCCAAATAATGTCCTAGGGTGTCTATGTTTTATTATAATTGTGTGTGTTTTTGTCCACCCGGTATGTCCTCTGCGAGTGTAAATGTTTATTGAACTATCCGAGAGGTTACGGTTCGGGGATGAGTCACAAAGTTGGACCTCGGACAGCTGGACCGCTGCCACAGAGGAGGCGGCTGTGACTTATGTTTGGTTTGACCGGTTCCGAGGGCTACACACTAATGTACAAAAGGGTTTTAAAAAAAAATTCCCCCAGCGTATGTCTCGGCTAGACCAGAGATTCTTGAAGTGGGGTTCGCGTAACCCCGGGAGTCCGTGAGGTTCGTCCAGAGGGTCCGCGACATACTTTCTTTTTTTAGATCTTATATACTTTAATAATAAAGAATAAATCTCTGGTATGTTCTAAAAAAAAAGGTGATGCCTTCCCATATTAAAGTCCGGACAGAAAGTGAGGCCGAAAAGTGGGAGAGTTGGCCACGCCCCTTGATCCCGCATCTTTGAGAACAGCATTTGTACATTTACTTTTATTTCAGGTTTATCGTCAGCCAACACAAATAACGTTCATAAAAAAATGCACTGAAAGATTGTTTGCCTTTTCCAACCACTTAATTGTGGGAGCAAACCTTTTCTGCTCTTATTATTGTTGAATCAGACTTCGATTCCATTCCTCACATGAATTATTTTATCAGTGATGGTAAAATTTTCAAATATAATAGATTACATATTACATTTCTTTTAATTTTTATTGTCATTATTTTAACATTTATTTAAACAAATTATAATGATTTAAAATACACACTTATGGTACCATAATTTATTTTAAACAACATTTTAGAAAACATTCTAAAATAATCTTACGTAAGGAGTGTTGATAGATTAAAACTAAATACTTAGATAGTGATTGATAAAAAGATTAATGAGAAAAAAAAAGCTAAGAAGTTAAATTAATGGAAAGTGAAATTAATACAGTTTAAAAAAGGAGTTAAATATAAAGTAGAATAAGAGCATAAGTAAAATAATTATATGAAATATAACGTGATTGAAAAAACGTAGTTACGAGATGGTCAGAAAAATTAATTGATATAAGTGGAAAAAAGTAACAGAATAATAAAGTCAAAGTTACAATTGTACAATTGTAACTTTCACTTTATTATTCTGTTACTTTTTTCCACTTATATCAATTAATTTTTTCTGACCATCTCGTAACTACGTTTTTTCAATCACGTTATATTTCATATAATTATTTTACTTATGCTCTTTTTCTACTTTATATTTAACTCCTTTTTTAAACTGTATTAATTGTTTATACTTAGCTTATTATTTTTAATTAAGCCATTCTATTTGTTATTACCATATTACACCTATTGTTTTGTTAGATTCTTGACTTGCAGGTTTATTTATAAATATTGTCAACCATATATTTGTAATTCATATTACTAGCCCCCCCTTTGACTCATATTATTTTATATGTTTTTATTTAACCTAAGATTCTTATTAAAATAAAATTATTTTAACGCATTAATTTCACTTTCCATTAATTTAACTTTTTAGCTTTTCCTTTCTCATTAATCCTTTTATCAATCACTATCTAAGTCTTTAGTTTTAATAATTTATTTTATTTCCATTTAAATTTGAACTATTTTTGCATTTAAAAAATATTATGGCTATAAAAGAAATTATAGTAACTAATTTATTCCTATAGTAATATTAAAAAATTATTATATATTTTTAAATATAATTATCCTACATCAAGGGGTCCGTGAATCAGCTGTTCCCTGGTTAGAGGGTCCGTGTGATTAAGAAGTTTAAGAACTACTGGGCTAGACATTCCTGGACCCCTAATTTTGAAACGTCCGAGTAGCGATTCGCTTGCTTATTTCTCTCATCTCGCACGCAATCTCGCAAACCCCCAATTTTTAAACTTCTGCACTGCGAGAACTGACGTCACACGATCGAATAACGAGTGGATTCTACTAGCCAGCCTCACACCGTGCGAAACAGGCCTTGTTTGTCGAGTAGAGCATAACTTTTATTTATCTATGGATTAGGGCATAAAATAACAAAATGGATGCCATCCCCCTCTTAGGTTGCAGCTTTCTGAGAATGATTTTGTTGAAATAAGCCTACCACTATAAAACATAGGTTTACAGAAGAAAAAAATATGATCGCTTTGTACACTTTATTCAATCCTTCAAACAAATATTTGTCTGGGTGAAAATATAATTATATATTTTAATTTTTCAAATATATTTAACCGTCACTTTGGCTGGGTAAATACAGTGACATTTTCATGATCTAGAGTTCGCGTGTTCCTATTATCTCAATTTATTTTTAAATTCATCAGACTTTAAACTTTAATTTTAAATTATTGTATTAGTAAGTATATAATTTGTCTAATTTTTTTTTTTTAATATACAAGGTATTTGAGTCTACGTAGACTACCATCATATGCCTTAATAATAATTTAACAAGGTATTGAATTAAAAATGGTACATTCATTTTAAAATTTTGTATGTAGGTGATTATTTAAAAATTAAATTAATGGAATTTTTTTTTAGCACCGCGTCTTATTACCCGTTCGGGTTATACGCTTTAAGTACTAATTACGCTATATGGATTAGGAATTGGGAAGGTTGAATTAAAGGAAGTGAACCCGCATTTGCGTGGAGGGAGAGTGGAAAACCATTTAGGAACCACCGCCCCAGTTCACCCGGCCGAGATTCGAAACTCGATCTCCCCGTCCTCAGCAGTCGAGCTCAACAAGACTAGTGCGTTAGCCAACTACGCCACCAAGGCGGGTTAAATTAATGGAGTTTATAACATAAAATTGTACACATTTAAAAATAAGACTAAGCAAGCTGAGTATTATTTGCATAGTAAAAACCTTTAGGGCAGATTTATGTTGTACAAATAGTTACGAAAATAAAATAATATATTAGTGAATTTTAATGATTAACAAGTGATTTAAATTTTAAAAAAATTAATCGGGGTGGGATCGATCTTGTGAACCCTGAGTTTCAGATAAGCACTAAGTGGATATCGATTGTGACGACGATTTAACTTCTACTCATGTAACCTGAGAAAAATTTGAGACAAAAACTTAGTTGCATACAACTGGAAGTTGGTTTCCTAATAAAACCAAACAAATAGTTTAACATTATGCATTCAATACAATAATAGTGTTTACTTTAAGTCACGTACTTTGTACAATAGCGCGTTGTGGCATCCCATTGCCTCAATCCTTTGGCATGCCATTGCTTTATAATGTTGTCGGATTGAAAACTCAGTCGCAAGCGAAACAACACTACACCGACTTGCACGACAGTAGAAACCCTTCAAAATTAGCTTTGTTTTGGTACAGCCTGCGATTAGCGAGCTCATGAGTTGCGAGTTTGATCGCTAGTGAGTATTTTCTCAAGTTTCAAAATTTGGGGTCCTGGTCTTCTGCTGGTGGTTATGTAACAGTCTTCTGAGGTTGGGGCAGCATGTAGGCGTGATCACTTTACGGTGGTGTCAGTAGAAGTCTTAAAGTCTTAAACCTAGCTTAAGCCTTATTAATCAGACCATGGCCATTACAGGAACAATAATTATTTTCCTTAGGGAAAAATACCTATGGTAACGCCGGGAATCGAACACGGTACCTCTAGGATATTAGCCAGGAATGCTGGACTACCAGACCACGAGATCGGCCAATGAGTCATTTAGGAGAACGGGGGAGCAGGAAGAGACTCTTGAACCATCGGTAAACACTCTTCTAGAGGTGCAGAAAGAAGAGAGCCGTTTCAAATTAAATTTATAACATATTTGGAATTAGTAACGACCCAAACCCCTCTTCACATGATCCTACCTCACAAAAAACCTTAGGCGCACTTAGAATTACGATTACAATGATCCTTTTATGACGAACACGTTAAAAGTAAGTCGTTAAACAACTGCACATTTGGGAGTGCTTTTAATCACTACGCAGTGACACTAGCGAACCCCAGTGTTGATGTACTCAACCTGGCACAAAGAGCGCAGCGAGACGTCGGTCGGTAAGGCTGAGGATCTTATGTATACTTAAAATGCATTTATGACCTAAGTTTACTTGGACGACAGCTCAAAAAGTTACTAGAAATAGTCCCTTATACATCCCCACTCCAACAGCTGACATTTATCACTTTGGATCACTGTAATGAAAACAGATGGTAATATATGGATTTGATAGTTAAACACAGTAATTTAGGCCAAAATTATTTATACGTTTATTCGAGGTAGGGCACAAAGCTTATATAATATCGTTTTATTCCACTTAAAAATAAATGTTACGGAACTCCGCACGAACTTTCTCACTCTATTGTGTGAAAATGGAGATATTTACTCAAAACTCGTAATATATGTGAAACGAAATAATATACACTAGCAAACCCAAGCATAAATGGCACTATGCTTATGTAAAACTTTTTTTTAGTCGCGGTTTTAAATTTTATACTTTTGTTTTTAAGGAATTAATGTTCTCATTTGTATGTTTGGACCGATAAAAAAGATCAATGTTGGGTCCACAAGGGTCACAACACTTCATATTCAAATTTCAACTTCCGGTTAAAATTTTCGACATTTTATTAGGTGTTGCAAACTTTCATGCCATCGCATTGCTATTAAATTCCTCATTTATAAATTTTGACCTATAAAAAATGTAAATATTGACTATTGAGTCTAAACTGGATATAGATCATTGTTGTATAAATATTTCTTCTGAGAGGTTTAAGGAAAAACAACACAATCTTTAGAGGCTTACTTATATTTAATTATTATATGGCATTGGATAATTATTGCGCTAAAACTAAGTAGTATCTCTACAACTAAAGCTCACAAAATTGTATTAATATATTTGCCAATATCTCAGAAACTGTTGGATTTATAAAAATATATTTCATATAAAAGTTTTTAATTTTTAATAATACTACAATTTTGCAATGATAAGTTATTTAGTATTTCAAATACTTGCGGAGATACGGAAGTTTATGCTTCTGTAAAGTACCCTAAAATTCATTTTCACGGTAAAATGAAAGTTGCCAGTTTATTTATAATCTTAATCAACACCTATTTACGAGTTTTAATCAAAATTGTTTGAGTCAATTTTGAGAAAATTTATTTTTTCTCTTTTCGCCCTTTCTTAAACTACTCTTAATTTTAAGTTTAAACAGACACACAGACAAAAGTCATTGCAAACACCACTTTTTAGGGTTTGGGGGGTCCTTGAGACGTCGACATCCATCAACATTTCAGGTTGGATTTTCTTTTGCGGTCGCAATAGTTTTACCTTTTGTGTTCGAAAAGTTAATATATATATATATATATATATATATATATATA
>CABFOW010002790.1:14593-33860 GCA_902141385.1 Timema californicum | reverse complement strand
ATATATATACGTATAGCTTGAAAGTTATTGGTTTTATAAAAATATGCTTCTTATAAAGAGACCTACATAGAACCTACATATTTGTAATGATAAGTAATTTCATATCTCAAATAGTTTAGGAGATATAAAAAAAAATTAATTTACTCATCGGACCGAAGCCCTTAAAGTCATTTTGCCAAAATTTTGAGGGAAGCCATTTTGTTTTGACTATTTAGAAATGTTTAGAAATGAAATTTAATCAAAATCGACTTTTTCTCTTTTTGCCCTTCATTAAACTACCAATAATTTAAGGGTTAGATATCCAATTCCAAAACCCCCTCGGGGAAACCCTATGAAAAGTCTAGATACCAAGTTTTAGCCTGATCGGTAAAATATTTGAGGCTCCAATTGGAGGTACAGACAGACAGACAGACAGACGGAAAGTCAAAAACAACTTTTTTTGATTAGGGGGGTCATGAAATGTCAAGATTTATCAAAATCTTGAGTTCGATTTTTTTGACGATCACAATAATTTCTCTACCTGTAAGATAGCGAGAAAGTAAAAATGACAAGTATTTTCTCTTTCCCAAGTAAATACGATGCCTCTATTAAATTATATTGATGTATGCACTATATTACACATGGTCAATAATGTTCCAAAACGAAGAATAATTACTTTTAATTATGTTTGAAATATTGTTTCGAGTTGAATAAAAATAAATTATTTAAAGTAATGAAATAGCATTTTAAAGCTTAAGTTTACGTTATTTTAAATGTAAAATATAACAGGTAATTGAAAAACCTAATATTTATAACAAAACATTAATCTTTTATAAGTGTTGGCATTATATTTGCTTAACTTAGGCCTAACTTACAGCAATCTTAGAAATGAACATCACAATGATATATTATAAAAATATTATTTAATAAATTATTATAAATAATTTAAATATACGAAGATAGTTTCATAGACGTGAACATTTTTCCGCATATCTCTTCAGTTCACAAATGTTTAAATAATTTAAATAGTTAATTAACAATTAACACCTATTTTAGAATTTTAAGGAAAATAATTAATGTAACAAACGTGTGTGTATGTATGTGCTCTATTAATTTTTTCATCACGTCTCAATACATGTTCGGGCTACCCACATATTTACATTGAAGGGTTGGAGATAACCGGATAATTAAGGTTGAATTTAGATAAAAGGATCCCTCCTTTACGTGGAAGGCGAGTGGTAGACGATTTAGGTGTTGGTCTTTGTGGTAAAACCGTGGCCACCAAACTGTATATACAAGAATTACTATGATCAAGGTCCATAGGATTATGTGTTAAGGAGTTATTTGAACCACATAGTTAAAGCTGCTTAAAAGTCCAGTTTTTTTCACTTCATTTAGACTTGTGCTTAAACTTTTTGTGTTAATTCGACTGGTTTTGTATTGTGTTTTTAATGGTTTCATTGTAGTTTCAGTGCACTTTTAAGTTGACATAAGTTTTCTTAATGTTTTCAGATTATCGAACAATAACCGCGTACTGTATGTGTTGTATCAATTTCTGTTGAAATAATAATAATAATAATAATACAATAATAATAGTATTTTCTAATAAAAAGAAAACTTTCTTTGTTCAATAAATAACATTGGCTCAAACAGAGTATTGTTTCGTTTTATTTGAATTCTTAGACTTTATAAACATTAGACATATAATAGCCCCCATTCGTGACTAGTAGAAATTAGTTTCTTTCTTTTACATTGGTAAGATTGAGATTAATGTTATATGGGAAGTTTAATAGTTTTTTTTAACCCACCTCAGTAGAAAATAATTACTGCACTTGTGGGGGGAGGGAGCGGGGGTTGCCTAGGGGGCTTGTCCTCGGATCCTTTTATTTTGAACGCGAATAAATCCCCACGGGAATATCCTCTGTATATTTGTGTGTGCAAATGAGCCACAATTATGCACAAGAGTTCCCAATTATTCAAAATACAAAATGCCTATTTGAATCTCATAATGAATATAAAATTGCTCATCATCTGGTATTTATTTGATCTGGTCAGGGAACTTTCGAGTAATTTACTCATTGCTCGTGTAATTTTGAAATATATTGCGAAGTCAACTGATATCAATGCAAGGAGAAGTATGTCTTTGTGTTGAGCAATTGTTTTTATTTGGGGATTGCTTACAATTTGGTTTTTAAAATCAATATAAATCAGAAATAAAAATAACACAATTGTGTACATGTATATTTTAATTATTATTATCATTATCACCGCGTCTTACTACCCGTTCGCTAATGTGTAGTGCTGGGTGATTGTGAGATGAAATGAAGGACCTACAGTTTAACGTGGGATCCAAACCACGGTGGAGGCCTAGCAATCCTCACATTCACAATATATTTTAACAAAGTCAATGACGCTGCCCGACGCTGGACCTTAGCAGACTACATCTTCGAGTCATCAATAGCACTTGCACTTAGAGGACATCCGTCGAGTCCAGGGTCCCGAGATCGAGTTTTGTAGGGGGTCGCGAGCCGTGTCAGTCGGTCCATCAGTCTAAATTTTCATGAGGAGCCATTTCTCCCACGAGTGCGCGCGCGTCCATACTCTTATATTAATTTTATATATCATTTAACATCACATTTTGTATTATCTTTTAGTAACTTCTATTAAACCAAAATTCATAACCCTACATTTAAAGCCCACACCATTGCCTTGATTACAACCTAACCCCTCCCGCAAGTTATCCTGACAGATCGAACCCACGCAAGATAGGTCGCGACACCCAATGAAAAACGAAACAAGCGTTTTTGACATTTATTTGTGTTAAGTTCGACTGTTACAGTTTGATTCATTTGTCGTACATTAAGAATATTAAATAAAACACAATGGACTTGTATAAAGGTTCCATTGTTTCACTTGGCAATCTACCTTTTTTATTAGGTACCTGCAACCGTCAAAGCTAAAAGTACATTAATATGCTTAATTTTGTCCAGGAAGGTCGAATTTTGATTTCGTTCGGGGCTATCAGCTGGTTTTTTCATACACAACCCTTTTATCCATCATCTTTATGCAACTGTTTCTTTTGTTTAAATTACCCGCCTCGGTGGCGTTGTTGGCTAACGCGTTAGTCGTGTTGAGCTGCTCGACTGCTGAGGACGGGGAGATCGAGGTTCGAATCTCGGTCGAGTGAACTGTGGTTTTTTTTCCTAAGTGGTTTTCCACTCTACCTCCACGCAAATGCGGGTTCACTTCCTCTAATTTAACCTTCCCAATTCCTAATCCATTAGAGTAATTAGTACTTAAAGCGTATAACCCGAACGGGTAGTAAGACGCGGTGCTAAATATTATTATAATTTTGTTTAAATTGTTTAAGCCACGAATAGTCAGATTTGAGACTATAAAAAATTATGAAAATGTATTTTAATAGATTGTATACTTTTATTTTTAGGTTTTCTATCCTATTTTTAATTGTAGGCTAGTTACATAAGTTGTTGACTGTATTATAGTTACCCTATAGTTGACTCAACAGATTAATAATTCAAATAAAAATGTATATATTTTTATTTTACCCCCTCGTAGTGATTAAGACCGATAGGGCTTTCATTCACCGTTGAGCATGATGCGGGCTAAGCCCCTAAGGCGTTAGTCTCGTCTGGTCTGGTTCGCTGGTGGCGTAGAGCTTGGAGTTAGAATTCCAGCCGAGTATACCGAGGTGTTTTTTCTCTCCCCTAAGTCGTTTCCTGTTCTCACTATAACCAAATGCGAGTACATTTCCAACAAATGTATACCTTCATCCATCAGTATAGACACGCAGATATCCTTTAGTTACACAGGGTACAAATAAAACTTTTGTAGTGATTAATACTAGTAAGCTTAGGTAAGCGATAGAAAACCTGGCTCTTATCTGAGAAACCAATGTTCGATGCCCGGTCGAGTGCTCATTGTGGTTTCCAATCTAGCTCCTTAGTAACAATCCTCATTCTTTTCTCCGAGTTAAGGTAGTTTGAATTGCATGTTGTCTCTAAAAACTCGTGCAACTAAAAACCAAATCAAAATAATTAGTTAAAAACCTATAATATAAAAATAAAACTATGCGAAATTAAAAATTGTACAGAAAACTAGAACTTGTGAGAAAACAGTTTAGTGGTTTGATATTTTAACATTATTCAAAACTTCACTTGACTAATACTTCTCTTTGATATCTTCTTTATTCGTTATTCAAGTGTTGCAATATTCCATCAATTTTATTTTTAGTAATAATACTTTTAATGGTCATAACATTCGTTAAATGCCATATTGCTGACATATATATATATATATAGGTGTGTGTGTGTGTAATTTGAAAAAAGTTATATTAAAAATATAGTCCTGCTATATATGCAAAATAAGTAAATTTTCTATCCTCCAAAGAGGCGTCAGTTGCCACGTATGTTCAAGTAGATTTATTCCCCGTTCTGATTCACATCTAAACTGTTTACATTAGTTTAGGGGGGGAACTCCACTACCATATATCATTGTTCCTGTTGGAAATGAAGATCATTTCAACCTTTTATGATTATTTTTACGATCCGCTCAATTTATATATATGACTTTTTCAATAATACGAGCTATTGTCGTCTAAAAGATTTAGCACTGTAAAATGTATGAAGAGGTTAAACATTAGACTTAGTTGATAGAAACATCTTAGCTTTCTTTTTTATATATGTTTTCATTGTTAGATTTAGGTTTTGAACGTACTGAATTTTATACCAAGAATATATTAAATAATTTACGCATAGCGGTTTCTAATACTTACACTTCAATAAAAATTATCTTGTAGCCCTACGTGGTTTGGATGATCAATTGAAAGTTAGTTGACCCTGACTCGGTCTCAAAGTGTTAATAATATATTAAGGTCGACCTCGGGTTTTTTGAGGTAAAGTGCTTGCCTCAGGACCCGATGTGGTGAGCTCAAACCCAGGTGGGGTCGACGGATGAATCCGTAGCACAACTTCCTTAGGTATGGAAGTAAAGCCGTCTGACCCATGGGGATTGTGGCCAAATTGGTAGGCCCTTTAACGCTTGCCATTATAATTTCAATGTGTAAGGCAATACATAACATTTTAGTTTTATCTTAACGACTACCCGTGAAAGTGAGGACATCATAGATATTCGGACATTGATGATTATTGTTTGGAAATCCGTATTCCCCGAATGAATTGGATCCATTCACTACATTAAATAAATTCTATTCGTGCGATGCTGACCAGTGGACGTAGTCTCATTAAAAATAATGCAAAGAATTCAAAAATCCAATGCCAACCACTGGATGAAGTGCACTAAATAAATCCGATGTGTGCGATGCGGACCAATGGACGCTTACCTATAAATGGTTACTTCATCCATTAATATTTGTAAATAAAAGTAATGGACAAGAATATTGTATTAGTATGTTTAATTTACTTCTATTAATGGTTTAATTTAAGGTATATTGATTGATAAGGAGGGTTGTTTTACAGGAAGAGCAGTGATGATGTGAAAACTAAAGATATAACTAAATCGCACTGTGAATCACTATTCATATTACACCCGGCTGAGATTCGAACCTCGACCTCCCCATCACGGGCACGCCATTATATTGTAGATCTGAGACCTTATAACCCATGCCCACTGTTGCGGGTATGCTATTTGAAATGTCTGCAATCTATTTTGCTTTCACCTGAACTATCTGGAGATATATATCAGCTGAGGTTTCTTTTAGTGAACTCTTAAATAATCTTACCTCACCTGCACCACGTAAAACCTAATAAACTCCGCCTTCATCAAGATTATAACCACCAAAGGATCTCAGAGCCGTTGTAATAACACAATAGAAAAAGTGGTGGAACCTGACCGTTACAAAATCTACTAAAAACTACTTTAATGCATTCATACGTCAAAATATATGTCCTGCATCTGACAATTTTTTATTATCAATATCGATAAAATAATAATATAATAGAATTAAATTAATGTTGATTGTAAAAATGTCCTTTCTACTATGCTCTTCCTGTTTATTTAAATTTTCATAAAACAGGGCGTTTTAGAAAATAAAAAACATGATTTTTGTAGGTACCCACTTCGGTGGCCGCGTGGTCTTAACGCGGTACTCTCGCAGTAGACTAGACTTCCGATGATGGGGAGATCGAGTTTCGAATCTCGGTTGGGTGTATTGAGGGTAGTTTTTCCAAAATTGTGTTCCGCTCTTCCTCCACGAAAATGCGGGGACACTTTCTATAAATAAATACAAGCCTCCTTATCCATAATACTGGTAGAGTAACTAGTATATAGGTGACTTGGCGGTCTAGGGGTAAGGTGTCAGAC
Source organism: Timema californicum (assembly GCA_902141385.1). NCBI lineage: Eukaryota > Metazoa > Arthropoda > Insecta > Phasmatodea > Timematidae > Timema > Timema californicum. The sequence continues at coordinate 27,542 of CABFOW010002790.1, read as the reverse complement.
TTCTATGCTGGCGGCCGGGGTTCAATCCCCGGTCCCTGCAAAGATTTATCTGATTACCAAACCCTTCCTTCACCTCTGACAAGACATCTTGTGAATGTGAGGAATGCCAGGCCTCCACCGTGGTTCGGATTCCACGTTAAACTGTAGGTCCTCCATTTCATCTCACAATCACCCTACCATTACACATTAGCGTAAGTGCGTATAACCCGAACGGGTAGTAAGACGCGGTGCTAATAATAATAATAATAATAATAATAATAATAATAATAATAATAATAACTAGTTTATAAGCGTACAACCCGAATGTGTAGTAAGACATGGTGCTAAAAAAAAGTAGGTAAAATTGAACATTTTATTAGTGTCATTTTACATGTATAGACAATATCTATCAAAAATGACAGCTGCAGGTATAATATGAATTGACGAATGAATACGTAAAAGTAGATAGACTAACTTTTATAGCTGTTAGATAGGGTTCGTCATATAAAAAATTGAATATAGTTAGACAGTGCTTGAATTCCCTACACCTTGACAATCTAGCTGACATGAGGAAGTTTGAAGGATTATACATCGAATAGTTTTGTAAATGGGATGCATTAATTAAATACTTTATACTTTTGTTAGAAACAGAGTCAACAATGGATACCTGCTTCGGTGGTCAAGTGGCCTAAAGTGTCAGATTCGCATCAGAGTGGATTGGCAGGGGAGGTTGAGGTTCGACTCTTGACCGGTTCCAATAAATGCATTTTTAACGGGTTATTAATTATTAAAATTTAAATATGTCCATACCTACTGATTTTAGCTAACCGTGACTAATATTAGTGTTAAATAAACTACTTTAGTAACAAAATGTGATTGAACCAGTATGATCTAAATAATTAATATGTCAACGCCTTTCCAGCCGATATGTTTTACATTCTGTTTCATACCATTTCTCAAACATGTTTCTTACGAAGTTGACTGAAACGAAAGATTCCCACGTGATCGATTTTCTTTAAAATAAACATCATTCTTGAGTGAAGCATTCTAATGAATTATTAAATAAAGTGCTGAGGGAATAAGCGGAGAAGTTACTTTCTGTGGGTTGGTTTTGTTGTCACAGTGAAGTGTTTTCGTGGGTTTTTTTCCCCGTCCAGTTGGATGTCACATGACTTTTCGTGACGGGTCTTCCAGAGCTCGTCTGCGCGACTAGGATTAATAAAACATTGAGTTGGTTCCCATAGCTCAGTACGCTACAGTGGAACTAAAAGGATAGAACAACCCCCTGCCCCCTTTTTCCACCCTCGCCCACTCACTCACCCCTTACATATTTACTTGGGCGATTCAACGTGCAGTTTTAAACAAAACTCACTCACTTCTACACTAACTTCTCATTTGACAGAACATAGAATCTATCTTTAGTTATTTAACGGCTTAATCTACGAGATAGGTAGAGGAGAGTAGTTTTAGAGGAAGTGCCACTCCCTTTAGCGTGAAGAAAGTACCGCCAATAGGATAAACTCAGTGACAAACTTCATTTGTGACCCGTATCAATGGACATGTGGACTAGATGTCAGGCTCATAGGCTTTTTTTTTTTGCTAGTGAAGGTGAGGTTTGGGGTTCAAATCCCGCCTGAGTATATCAAGATTTTAAGATCTTATAGCCCACATGGCTAGTAGAACGTGATGGGTATGGGTAAAAGGGGGAGGGAGATAATTACATGTAGAACACCACTCCCTATGTTCGAACCTCAACTTAGGCATTTAGCCTATTTTTATTTAAATTGTTTTTCACCGCGTATTACTAAATGTTCAGATATAATTATGCTTATGGGGTAGGGATGAGTAAGGAAGTATTTTAGAGTTAATCTACCTGCATTTGCGCGAAAGGATAGTGGAAAACTATTTAGGAAAAACATCTCTATTCCATTAGAGTAATTATTATATATGCATATGCCCTGAACAGGTAGTAAAACATAATGATAAAAAAAAACTCCAACAGAGACGCGCTGGTTATGCGGTGGCAAATTAATGCTGAAAGAATAATATGACATTCTAATGCCTTGTTTCCATTACTATCTTTCTACGATGGTTAAAATTGCAGTTTTAACCTACTGGTGGTAAGCTCATATGCTGGTAACTCAGTTGTATTGGTGTATTCAAAATATTTTGCCCTCACCGGTGTCGTGTGATCTAAAGAGTCAGGCTCGCAATATACTTGTGTCCTTAAGACAGTCACTCCAAGGTTTGAGTCTCGGCTAATAGCTTTGGAGATAGTTTTCCACATGTGATCTATTTTCTTGGTTTCTCACGTCCTATTTCCAAGAAAATGCAGGGGTATTTGCTATCTTACCCATTCCTACTTCATAGATGGAACTGTTACATAACTATGTGTGTAAAAACTTTTTAATTAAATACAATACTTCGTATATTAACTTTTCTTAGATTAAGAAAACTCTTGCAATAATTTAAATAAAAGCTTCGCAAATTATTTACGATCCTCTTATTAGCAACAGTCGGTATCAGTACATACTAGACGAATGAGTTTCTGCACCTGCGGCGCGGGCCGAAGTTCACCTTCAAGTTAGATCACCGGGAAAGGAAGGTTGAGAGAGTCATGTTCGATGCAAAGGGCGCAGGGCGAACGGAGCAAGTGACATCACTCCCCTGGAATGGGTCAAACCGCGGGCGGGATAAGCCAAAGCGTCAAGGCCCTGTCGCTCTTGGTCATGGCTTGTGATTGAGGTTGGGTGGGGTTAATTAAAACCAATTGACAGTGGCTTGTTAATGGGCCCTACCGAAGCGTCTGGGAGTAATTGGTAGAAACCGGAGATCTATAGCGGGCAAACGTGCAGATTTTAAATGAAAACTTTATTTTCGACCTTATTTCCTACCATTACTGGATATCAACGAAACCGACCTGAAGTTAAATTCAGAGGAAAGAAAATTTATAAAAGGACTGTACCAGCATTCGCCTGGAAAACTAATATCTCTGCAATATGAACCTATTGTTCATAATATGCTACATTTCGAGTTATTTTCAAGGTGGGGATTGACTTATAACAGAACAGAAGAGAACATTGAAAAGTAACACGAGCATTCGCTAGTCAGTACAATGAAACGAGCGACGAGCCGAGCTGCTCAATACGAACGAATGTGTTCCACTCGATTGTCGTTTTTATTTCGCGAATCTCTTTAATTGTTACATAACATGTCAGTACAGGTGTCTCGCCGCACTTGCCTAGTACAGTCATCGTCATTAGTGTCTGCTGGAGTGAAGACGCATTGTTTGCTACTAAAAATTTGCAGCAAGTGTCTATAAATAGGTTAGTCTGTTCCTACCGTTTCTGTCTTTTCTTATCCATTTTTAAATGACAACTCATTCAAATAAATGCAGCACTTTGGACATCCAGGGCTAACATTTCGGCTCTAAGTGATAGAAAATCCGAGCACTGGCGAACCGAGCATTCGCCGCGCTCCTATCACGAGCTCTGTAATGTAATGTTCGCCGCGAGCGTCACATTACAAAGCTCGGCTGAGAGTCATTCGCCACCTAATCTCTTTAGCCTTCAGCTGATGCATACACTTTGATGCGTTGCTCTCCAGACACATTTGTTTCCCATTCCGATGGGGTCAAAATTTATTCTTCTCCTTAGGCGAGGTACAAGTGCTGTCCCAAACGCTAATAACCCACTTATGTTCACTGCCTGTAAAATAAAACATTAAAACGGGCAACTGGTTTGAACGAGGTCCGGAATCTGGCTACTAATCCACTCGGTCACTAGAACCGTTAGGGTAAATTCTGTGAACTACCTAGATCGTCTCTTGATTGATGTTTTGGGTACCCCTGGTGGCGGACTGATTGATGGGCTACACGGGATGACGCCAGAATTGGCATTCGGGAGGTTTGACGCCCACCAAACCATCTCCTTCCCGTCTCGTACAAGTAAAGTTGTTAATTACTATGGAAAATTTACTTAAGACGCCTGTAAATGTTGTGTTTCGTCACTGTTACAGAAACAAAGCGAACAGGATAATAACCTAGTTGCTGTTATGTTTGTTTTGTAACTCTTGTAACTGTTTCGTAAACTTTATTTATTTATTTTTAAGGCACGTCCGGTGCTATGTGCACCTAATAGCTCATGCCTTTGTTGGATACCGAACTCGCATCATGCTTGATAAAATTAATCTTCACTTTAATTTCCTGTTCGGTATTCGAACACAAACTCTCTCAAGTATCTTATTACATGTCAAACCACGTGTTCTACATCAATAAAATTTGGTTGATTGTGCAAATGTTGACAGCCGTAAAACAAGTGTAGATACCTTTTGTTTGTGTTGCCAGCTTTCTCTAAAAAGGGTTATTACTTGAACGATTCTACTAAGGTAAACTTTTGCATTAACCTTCTTAGCCACGACAGGATCGTTGTATATATGATGGATAAAGTGATTAACCAGGTCACTGTGAAAAATGACCGGGGATTATGCATAGTGACCAAAGCTGTCGAGCAAAGTGATAAATATTGGTTAATTTATTATTTTGACCAAGCAGTATGTATAATGCTCCACACTATTTGGGCTATGTGCAAAATAGTGCAGTACTACGTCACTGGCAGGGTGGGAACAATGAACATCCAATCACGTGCCAGCCAATCATCGACTGACTAACTCAATATAACCTAACCTATCTAACCTAACTAATACTAAGAATTATAAGATTCAATTTTAAGTGAATTTAAGTTGGACAAGTTGTACTAGATTGACGTGAAAGAAACATAAACATGTAATATAAATATAATTTATATGCATAATATTTAAATTGTATTTGTAAAAGATTGGGTGGTAATAATTACAAGATATGATACATTTTAATTATGAATATGTTGAAATTGTAACAAACATCTAAAAATTAGATACATTTGAAAATAACAATTTGAGTCAATTACACTTAAAACAAAGTCGAAAGAGTCAAAGGATGATGTGACTAAGCAGGTATTGAAATTTAATGAATTCCTCTTGAGAATTGACAGAAAAATTATTAAATTTGAAAAGTAAATATTGAATTTATTTCTTAGCTGTAGTTCCCTGTTTCATGATTTCTGGCTGCAAGAACTGCACAGTTATTTAGACATGTTTCAATGCACCAGCGGCATCATCCTCAGGTCTGATGAGAAAGAAAGAACACGCCGAATGTGCCAGCCAATGTAGTATACCATAAAATTAATGAAGGTTAATAAATTATAATGTTGAAAAAATAAATAATTATTAAATATCATATTTACCAGAAATTAAAACTATGTGCTTGAGTATCTCATGCCGTGTTAAAGGGAACTAATAGGTGAATTACAATTAACGTGTGTATATATGAAGTGAAATAAGAACACTCTGGAAAAAATGTAATATGAAGTCAAAGATAGTATAAATATAAGAAGGTATTTTTTATTGTGATATTGTGGAAATGAGATAGTAGATCAATATATTTTGAATTTATTTATTTATGGTAATTTAATTTAAATAAAATAAATTATATGGGATTGAAGATAGAATGACAATAAAGAAAATGAAAAAAGAAGTATTCTCGACACTGACCCGAACAGGTCATTAACTACTATGGAAGGATGGGCGGGTGCAGACAGGAATTGAGTTTTTTTTAATTTTGGTATGTTGAGGGAGTTTATTTAAGGTATTAATGAGTATTTGATTTTCAAAATTGTTTGTTTATTTAATACATTTTTATTGTTTAATAAGGTGGTTTGAATAAATATATTTTCGACTGTGTTCATTGTTGTGCATTTTGAGGTATTGTGAATTAGTTTCTTGCTTTTGTTCATTGGCTTTGGTTGATGTCCTGACTGTTTGAGATGTTCAGAAAATTTCTATTTATTTCTCTCATATTTGAAATCACTCATGTGTTCAGAAAATTTAATAGAAATTTGGCGCCCAAATTGTCCTATGTAAACACTATTATAGTCACAGTTGAGTTGATAAGTGCCACTTTTTTCATATTGGTTGATTTTGTATAAGTTAAAGTTGTACCGCCGCCCTTACTCTTCCCCGAAGAGTAAGGCTGGCGCACAACAGACAACAGGCCCATTTACTTATATTCCCCGCGAACTCACACCTCAATTATATTGATGTTCATAACAGGAAAGGGGATGGCTAAAGCAGGAAACCTGGATTTAGAAGAATATATGTCAATGGTAACAATTTGTAGTTTTATTGATAGTGAGAATAAAGTTGAACAGAGTATAAAAAAAGGCGATTAAGTTGTACATTTTGGAATTGCTTATAATTCATGAAGCTATTAGCATACGAACATAATATCGTAATTGAAACCAACGAACAATGAACTCTATAAGCCCGCAAGGCCAACGAGTTAAATGATGACAATATTCCAATACAAAAACTGGCTATGCAGACAAAAATACTCCTTACGAACGATAATACAAGACTTTTGCCGTATGGGCCATTCAGTTAAAAGGGGTTCATAAAAAAATACTTATAACTTTATATTTACAATACGAAACTTCCCACTGCCTGATGGGCATTTTTGATACAATCAATTACCCTCAGATATCTCTATTATATCTGCCGCTCTAGTAAATATATTTCTTACTAAACAATCAGGTATAGATGCCATATAGGCGATGCAAAAAAATAAACATTTATCAGTTAAATATGATTCCAGGTAAAGTAGAATATTCCAAGTCTAGAATAGACTACAACATCCATAGTGACGTTAGAAATTCTAAGTCCAAAATATCGGACATAATTACAAGTTAAATACGACGAAAAGAATCTAAGTCCAATATGATCGACATTTTTACAGAGTCCAAAATGATAGACATATTTACAAGTTGAAAAGATTCTAAGTCCAAAAGGTTAGACATATTTATAAGTTAAATATGACGAAAAGATTCTAAGTCCAATATGTTTGACTTTTTTACAGAGTCCAAAATGATAGACATATTTACAAGTTGAATACGACGCAAAAAGAATTTCTAATATACAACAGCCGAAAAGGGATTTCGTACCTTGCGAATATTTCCTGCACACCCAAGGTGTGTCCTAGGGGACAGCCCTGTCAAGAAGTACCGTCCATGTTGAACAACACCAGTATTTATATGATTATACAAGCTCAAAGAGGGGGAAGAGGGGTAAATACAAAACATCGGTCAATATGACATAACGACGGGAGGGAGGGGTTAGAATATCAGGGTAAACATTCGCGGAGCTGGTCGAACTTACGAGAACAATAAACTCTGGCATAATAATATTTTTGCGCAGGCGCGTCACACACTTTCCACACCCCACCTTGAGGTATAGAACACTTTACTAGTCCAATATTTCTCCTCGGTTAGTTGATCAATATTTTGGTAGAGGCAAGTTGTTGTCTTTTTTGTGCGTGGGAAACAGTAAGTTGGCGCAGCAATAGTGGGGGACTTTGGTGAGTTTTCTTGTTTAAATTTTTTTTTGAGCATATATCCCAAATAAATGCTACAAAGTTATTGATATTTTTTTATGTTATGGTTAGTGCTGAAGGCTACCTTTAATTTTTTTTAAGATATTGGTATTATTATTAATTTCTTTCCCTGTATAGGGAACTACAGCTAAGAAATAAACTCAAATTTTTACTTTTCAAATTTAATAATTTTTTCTGTAATTTCTCATGAGTAATACATTAAATTTCCAATATATGCATAGTCACATCATCCTTTGATTATTTCAACCTAGTTTTAAGTTTAATTGACTCAAATGTCTGTTAAAGTTAAGACTTAGATAGAAAGCTCTGATGATACCTATAGTTTCAAGATGGGTAGATGTATTAAGTGACATTAAAATTCAACAGGATTGATTATAACTTGCTTTTAATGAGCAACAAATTGTCATATATGAAAATTTTCAATAAAATAATATAACATAATCAACCATAGGTTGACGACAAGTCTAAAATACAAGTTTCACATGTTAAAAATGTGTTACAAACATGAATACAATAGATTAAGGACAAAACAAAGTTTAAAGTTCATCTGAGTTATAACTAATTATAAAATTTGAATTAGTAGGTTAACATCTACCGTATGAAGTTTAATAAAGTGTTTATGTGATCTCGTTACAAAGATTTGAAGAATATAATATAGAGTGGATGCAAACAAGGTTTGTAATCTAATAATTTAGGTAAACATTTTTGAAATTTTAAGGTTATGTATAGCATCTAAGCCTTATCTTATTCCAGTCCCATTACTCCTTGTGATAATCAGCCATAGAAAGATGCTTATTTATATCTTTCAGACATGTTTCGGTATATAAAATACCATAATCATGGAAACAAGTCGTTGTGAGAAACACTAAGTGTTGTTACGAATGCGAGATGTAAACTCCCATGTATCCATGTTTTGTAACACATTTTTAACATGTGAAACTTGTATTTTAGACTTGTCGTCAACCTATGATCTAATTTAGTTGATGATGTCATATTATTTTATTGAAAATTTTCAATATATGACAATTTGTTGCTAATTAAAAGCAAATTATAATCAATCTTGTTGAATTTTAATGTCACTTAATACATCAACCAATTTTGAGACTATCTAGTTCACTAGTATAAAATATATTTTTTTAAAGTTTTGTTATATGTATTTTCAGAGCTTTCTATCAAAGTATTAACTTTAATGATTGCCACTACTTACTTTAAACTACTTTAGAATGTTGTCTCAAATGTCAAATGTCTATTTTAAAATGTACCTAAATTTTAGATGTTTATTACAATTTCAACATATTCATAATTAAAATGTCTCTTAACTTGTAATTATTACTACCCAATCTTTTACAAATATCATTTAAATATTGTCCATATATATTATATTACATATTTATTTTTCTTAATATTCTTAAATGTTCCTTACTAAGCATTTCATTTTTTTTTTAAAGCTAACTAACCTATCCTAAATAACCTAACTAACTAGTTTAATAGTTTTTTGTTTTTATATAGGAAGGCCCACTATTACAAATTGGTAAATAAAAAATATTACTAAAAATTATATTGCCCAGAGAGTGTAGAGCATTATGAATAGACCTACTGTACGGTCAAAATGATGAATTAACAAATATGTATAACTTTGCCCGACTGCTTTGGTCAGGCATCGTATCAGATCATTTTTTATAGTGACCGTTTATTCACTTTCTCCATAATATATATACTTGGAAGAAAGTAAATTATTGATTATATAGGTACTAAATATGCTAATGAATTTATGGGTGAGGAAGATTAAATTTATAGTAAGTGTACCCGCATTTGCGTGGAGGAAGAGTAGAAAACCATTTTAGAATATTTAATATTTTGCACCGCGTCTTACTACCCGTTCGGGTTATACGCTTTAAGTACTAATTACTCTAATGGATTAGGAATTGGGAATGTGAACCCGCATTTGCGTGGAGGGAGAGTGGAAAACCATTTATGAAAAACCACCCCAGTTCACCCGACCGAGATTCGAACCTTGATCTCCCCGTCCTCAGCAGCCGAACTCAACACGACAAGCGCGTTAGCCAACTACGCCACCGAGGTGGGTCATTTTAGAAAACTATCCTCAGTACACTTGACCGAGATTCGAGCTTCAAACTCCCCATCATCAGACCATGCGGCCACCAAAGTGGTTATAAAAATGTTGTATTGCCCATTCGTGGTAGCTTAAGCCTTTTTGAACAGTTTATTCTAATATTCTCATTCACCTTAAAACTGTATTTTGTCACTCTGTTGTTTAGAGTATTGTCACTTGTCAAAAGAATAGTCATTATTTTTGAGGTGGTTGAGAATATAACTTTTGTTGTTGTCATTTTACAACTGTCGGGAAAAGACAATATTATTGTGAACGGACTGCACCATAATTATTATTGAAAACAAAGAAGAAAGTTTTAGCAATGTTCTCCCGAGCTCTCAAATAAATGATACAGACTTTTATTTTCTCAACAATATTCCATGGCAACATTTTCTTAATATTCAAAATGTTTTTTTCTAAATAAAAAAGTTATTTGACAAATATCTTCAAAGTGATAACAGTAGCATTCAAATTTTACAAGAGTGGCAAAATAAAGAAAACAGTAAACGGTAAAGAATATTTAACTCTTTAGCACTTCTCACTTGAATAACGAATATAAAGGGATGCTGTGATGTCACTTGAGTCATATTTCACTCTGCAGCTCTAATCTTTTATTATACCGGTAAATCTGCACGTTTACACTATTAGATTATGGATGAGGAAAGTTGAATTTAGAAGGAAGTGTAAATGTGTAGGAACATTTGGAAAAAACAACTAAACATACCCAGCCGGGACTCGAACATCAATCTCCCTGTCACGAGAAAACCAGACCAAATGAGACTGACGTATTTTTCCTCATTACATTCAAACATTAGCAACCTTTCTGGTAATGACTGCTTTTTCTTTTATCTTTCACTATAGAATATTTGTACACTCCAGGCACAAGACATGAGATACTAAGAAACGTAAAAACACTTCGATTTCTAATAGTTCCCAAAAATTTGTATTCTTATCCGATTGGAAAACTCTTCGAAAGTAGTACGTCCCAACATTGTTTTACTAGATATTTTAATTTTTTTACTTTCCAAACATAAGGCTGCAGCAACTAATTACAAATTAATACATAACCTAAAACTTAACCTCACTTAACATTCATTACCAAACATCAATACATGTATTTTTTTTTCTGGGTGATATTATGAACCATGCGAAAATATCACATTATTTCAGGCATCAGCTGGGATCGATCCAAGACCCCACGCACTTAAGCCCCCGAAACAATTTCAACCACGGGAACGGTTAAAATAACTTTATTATTTTAATTTGCTGGTTTTATTGCTGGCCCAACAAAAATCCTGACATAAAAACATATTCAAACGAAATTTTCTTCTCAAATTTTGTCTCCCCGAGTATACACGACATCTTATTTATAAAACAACAACTGAAAGTTTGGTTATTAAATGTGAGGTGAGGTAAGTTGCTGGTGATCTTGCCTGTGAGCGAAACGTGTTAGACCAAGTTCTTGTGTCTGATCGTTGTGCGTGTGTGTGTTGGGGTTACTGGCCGTGCGTGACTTCTTGATGCGTGACCCTTCCAGGAGAGGTCTGACCACTCGGGCCCCCCCCCGGTCAGGGTCGATAGAATATTTTTAATCCAGTATAGTGATGCTGCCTGATTTGTTTATTACCACACTGCATATGTTTGGGTTTTTGTAGTTTCTTATTTTAGCTTATTATTGTTGTTATTAATGATAATAATGTTAATAATAATAATAAAACTAAAGAAAGAAGGAAAGAAGAAAATTCTGAGAGTTGAAGGAGTGGTCTAAGTTCACTGACAAAAGGAATGGACATGTCGTAAGACAGAACACCTAATGATAATTTAAAAATGCTTCAGTGTCATTGTGTTTAATTTTAGAAATTCTTATTTAAATCTAAAACAACTTGATATGTTCCGTCACATTCTATCATTTTGTAGCGCAAATTGCTTTCTTAACCCAGGAGCTGGTTTAGATTCACGAAACGGCCTAAAAATGAATCTTTATCGAAAATTATAATTTCCTCTTTCAAAGCTATGAATCGGTGGCTGGGGCGATTATAATATATCGTGTTTGTTCTAGAATATTATTATTATTATTATTATTATTATTATTATCACCGCGTCTTACTGCCCGTTCGGGTTATACGCCCTTACGCTAATGTGTAATGGTAGGGTGATTGTGAGATGAAATGGAGGATGGAATCCGAACCACGGTGGAGGCCTGGCATTCCCCACATTCACAAGATGTCTTGTCAGAGGTGAAGGAAGGGTTTGGTAGTTCTAGAATAATTAAGCTAGCTAGTCTTGTGTTGATTTAAACAGCCGGTTCAGAAATAGAACGCAAAATACCCCCAAATAAATACAAACAACAAAATAAATTATTTAAAAAAATTAAATTCATCAGTATTCGATTCGCCTGAAACAAGAGTTTCGATTTGAAAACACCTGGTACACCTAGTCGGGGAATGAACCTGCATCAAAACCGAGCAGCCTAGCGCATAATTTGTCGTCGCTTACGTGTCGGATACATTTTCGAACGCTGCCTCCTTTTGACAAATCGTATCAATGCTGATAAAACAACATAATAAGGTTACAACAATGTCGATATTGAGGCAAAAAATTATTAATACTAATGATATAGTAAAATGTTAACAATGTTGACCGCAATATTACTTGTTTGTATTTTATTAAATGTATTTACACCGCCATTCCACTATACAAACGAATATTCTTTCACTTTATATAAACCCTAATTTTAATAGGAGGCCCACTTTTGACCACCAACATTAATTGAAAGTCACTAAAGTTTTGCAAGCTAGAAAAATATATTAAAGAAAATATAAATTATGTCGTTATATTAACATGAAAAAGTGATTATTTAGTAACAAAATTATTGAAAATACTAACTACAAGGTTCAAAAAACTACTCTTGGTGAAAATTATATAAATTATAAAATTAAAATTACACATTAATAATCATTTATTGAAAATCAAATGTCTAAGGAAATAAAATTTTATAATATTATATTGTAACTAGCTGACCCGGCAAACGTTGTTTTGCCATATAAATAATTTTTAAGTAATTTCTAGTGTAGACAAAATTACTAAAATGGCTATTAAAACATAGGGGTTGGTGATAAAAGGGTAAAAATTTAGGGTTGTATGTATTTTTTTAATGCGACATAATAAAAAAATAAAGATATTAAAAAAATGTCTAAAAATTATAGAAAAATGTTAAGGGTGGACAACCCTTATCACTAAGGGGTATGAAAAATAGATGTTGGCCGATTCTCAGACCTACTCAATATGCTCACAAAATTTCATGAGAATCGGTCAAGCCGTTTCGGAGGAGTACGGGAACGAACATTGTGACACGAGAATTTTATATATAAGAT
>CABFOW010002790.1:0-14175 GCA_902141385.1 Timema californicum | reverse complement strand
CCCCCCCCGCCATTGTGGCAACATGAGCTAAAAAAATTCATATAACGGGCTTCCTATGAAATTAGACTGTAGGTCTGGGTTAGGCATTAGTTTGTGCTTTGTATGTATCTATCATCTTTATCTAATACCACCGGGAACTATTTTCCAAGTTATTTAATATCATAATGAAATACTTGTTAAGTTATCTAATACCATGTTGAACTACTTACCAAGCTATCTAATATCATTATGAACTACTTGCCAAGCTATACAATATCATGATGAACTACTTGCCAAGTTATCTAATATGATAAACTACTTGCCAAGTTATTTAATATGATGAACTACTTGCCAAATTAGCTAATATAATGATAAACTACTTGCCAACTTATTTAATATGATGAACTACTTGCCAAATTAGCTAATATCATGATAAACTATTTGCCAAGTTATCTAATAACATGATGAACTACTTGCCAAGTTATTTAATATCATGATAAACTACTTGCCAAGTTATTTAATATGATGAACTACTTGCCAAATTAGCTAATATAATGATTAAACTACTTGCCAAGTTATTTAATATGATGAACTACTTGCCAAATTATCTAATATCATGATAAACTACTTATCAGGTTATTCAATATCCTGATAAACTACTTGCCAAGCTATACATATCATGATAAACTACTTGTCAAATCATCTAATATCATGATAAACTACTTATCAGGTTATTTAATATCATGATAAACTACTTGCCAAGCTATACATATCATGATAAACTACTTGCCAAGCTACACAATATCATGATAAACTACTTCCCAAATCATCTAATATCATGATAAACTACTTGCCAAGTTATATAATATAATGAACTTCTTGCCAAATTAGCTAATATCATGATAAACTACTTGCCAAGTTATTTAATATGATGAACTACTTGCCAAATTATCTAATATCATGATAAACTACTTATCAGGTTATTTAATATCATGATAAACTACTTGCCAAATCATCTAATATCATGATAAACTACTTGCCAAGTTATTTAATATAATGAAATACTTGCCAAGTTATATAATATAATGAACTACTTGCCAAGTTATATAATATAATGAACTACTTGCCAAATTAGCTAATATCATGATAAAATACTTGCCAAGTTATTTAATATCATGATAAACTACTTACCAAGTTATTTAATATGATAAACTACTTGTCAAATTAGCTAATATCATGATAAACTATTTGCCAAGTTATTTAATATGATTAACTGCTTGCCAAGTTATCTAATAACATGATGAACTACTTGCCAAGTTATTTAATATCATGATGAACTACTTGCCAAGTTATTTAATATCATGATAAACTACTTACCAAGTTATTTAATATGATGAACTACTTGCCAAGTTATCTAATATCATGATGAACTACTTGTCAAGTTATTTAATATAATTAACTACTTGCCAAATTATTTAATATCATGATGAACTACTTGCCAAGTTATTTAATATGATAAACTACTAGCCAAGTTATCTAATATCGCGAGGATCTAGTTATCTAATGTAATTAATTGTTGTACTAGTCTTGTTCTCAGTCAAGTATTCAGATTGCGTGTGATAACGTGTTTCTTCTCTCTTGACCTGTTTTAGGCGGCGATGTGGTCCTCACTTCCTCTCTTTCTTCCTTGATCAGCCATTACATCTGGTAAGTGCAGACACTTTTCATGTCGTGATCATCATTTACTGCCGCATCTTATTCATGGCTCATAGAGACTTAAATATGTGAGAAATTGTAAGAAAATGCACCAAAGTTTGTTTGGAAACAGTGTGGGGAATAACCAGGGGTGATAAAAAATACCACTCAAATGTTTAATCTCTCCTCTCATATTGTCCTCGACGATGACTAGGAGTAGTAAGATGTTGGAGTTTATAATCTAAAGTCTAGACGATCACCACCTTTGAAGACTTGAGCTCAGAGAGGTAGCTGTGCTAAGATTCACATTTTTATGCTAAATGCAAGTAAAATGTATGTATTGCCCTCTATAATAGGGCCCTAAGATATTTGGTTGCTGTGTGCATTTTTATTAGTATGTTTAATGCAAGGATTATTATGTACTAAATACAAGGGGTACGGATGGGTAAAGTAGTGCATCAGCGGGGTGAAAGGCTGAAAAAACCAGTGATAAATTACATTGGGATGATCACTCGCTATTCAACCTAAGTTCTTATTCGAACCTCCACCCCCATGATTTGGTCGCTTGTGAGACTGATGCGCCTAGACCGTGTGGTCATCATTACAGGTTTGTGTGCTGTTCAAGATAAAGTTATTTTAGTAGTCGTTTACTGTGAGTTGCATGTTAAAGGCTCGTTAACACGGTATTAGTTGACTAATGCAAGTACATTAATTTGGCTGCGCGCGCACAGCTTGCACCGTGGGAACAGACAAGCAAGCTACTAACATGCAAGTCCACTTGCAACTGAAAAAGTTGGTCACCTTCCAACTTTACTAAAGGCCCGTTGACACGGTATTAGTGGACTAATGCAAGTTAAGTGGTATTAGCTTACTAACATGTTAGTTGTGTTGACACGTATTTTTCACTTGTATTAGTAGCGCTTATAAAAACATGGCTGAAAATGAAGTTGTGCTAACTGGTTTCTCTATTGGCGCCATTTTTTTAAATCACTGCGTCTCATTTCTCGTTCGGGTTATTTATACGTATATATTAATTACGCTTATGTGTTAGGATCTAGAAAGGGTAAATATAGAATAAGAATGGGTGGCCAAATAAATTAAAAATTTTCAGTAAACGCAATGTATCATAATTAGATGACCTGTTTGAAAAAATCTGTTTTATATAAAAGACATAAAAAAGTTAGTGATTAGTGTGTCTCAAATTTCTTAATTCCTTAATAGTTTAAAATGTATTTCATTTGATCCCAAATTATTATTATACTATTTTTATTGATTTGCTAACTCACTTAGCATACATGATAAATAAAATTAAACTCAAATAAGGTCAATAAATCCCAATACAACCCTCGGTTGAGAATTTTTTTAAATAGGCCTAACGCAGGTTTGTTAAAACATGTTTTAAACTTTGGTATACTAATAACAAAATATTTTGTTAAATGCTAGTTTTCTAGGCCTAAATATTCCTTAAAAATAATAATTCATTAATTTATAGATTGTATTAAATATAGACTATCTGGTTTGCTATACGATAATAATATTATGTTATGTAGCTACTCAAGATTCCAAAGCATTACTACAAAGTGTTTGAAGAGTGTGGGCCGAACATTTTTAATTAAAACTTATAAATATTGGTTAGAGTGTCAAATATGGAGATTGGAAAACGTGCCGAAGATTTCGTTAGAAAACCGCCGGTCATTCATACCTTACTTGCCGATAATGCGAATATTATATTGCCGAAACTAATCACGGTACTACACTGTTGTATTCTATTTTGTGATCGTATGTAAAAAAATATTACACATGCCACGTTGAGTGGTAGGAAATAATGGTTTGATAACATTTGTTTACCGATATTAAATAATATCTCTCACAAGGAACATTTACAAAATTTACGTAGGCCTAACATTTTATTTTGGAAACTTCTAGAGAATATGTACAACTGATATAACTTTACAGTATTCTCTAGTGCAATATCCCTCGCATTCTTATCTTTATAAATCCGGTGCTTAAAATTCCACAAAAACTCATTATTTTCATAACATTCCACAAATAAGTGTCCCCTGCACAACCAATTCTTTAGTTGCCGCCATTTTGAATTGTCTACTTGCATTAGTAAAGTTGGAAGGTGACCAACTTTTTCACTTGCAAGTGGACTTGTCTGTTAGTAGCTTGCTTGTCTGTTTACACGGTGCAAGCTGTGCGCGCGCAGCCAAATTAGTGTACTTGCATTAGTCAACTAATACTGTGTCAACGGGCCTTAATGCAAGTAGACAATTCAAAATGGTGGCAACTAAAAAATTGTGTGTGGGGGGGACACTTATTTGTGGAATGTTAGGGAAAAAATGACTTTTTGTGCAATTTTAAGCACCGGATTAGTAAAGATAAGAATGCGAGAGATATTGCACTGGAAAATATTTTTATAGAGTGATATCAGCTGTACATATTCTCAAGAAGTGTCCAAAATAAAAGGTTACCTAATTATTGCAAATGTGTCTTGTGAGAGATATTATTTAATATCGGTAAACAAATTGTATAAATAATTTGATCAAACAATTATTTCCTACCAATCAACGTGGCATGTGTATTCTTTTTACATACAATCAAAAATAATAAAACATTGTAGTACTGTGATATTTCCAACGTATTCGTGTTATCGACAAGTAAGGTATTAATGGCTGGTGGTTTTCACACTTAATCACTGGCACGCTTTCCATTCTCCGTATTTGACACTTTAACGACTCTTTGTAAGTTGTAATCAATAATGTTCAGCCCATACACTTCAAACAGTTTGTAGTAATGCTTTGGCAACTTTAATAGATACGCATACTATTATTGTCTCATAGCAAACTAGATAGTTTATATCTAAACCAATCTACAAATTAATTTAGGTCTATTATTATTTTTTAAATATATTTTAGGCCTAGCTAAAATTTAACAAGATATCTTGTTATTAGTAGACCAACATTTAAAACAGAGTTGAAAAAACCTGGATTAGACCTATTAAAAAAATGACCAGCCGTACTAATCACTAACTTTTTTATGTGGTCTATATACAACAATTTTTTTAAATAGGTCAACTAATTATGATAAATTGCGTTTACTGAAAAATTGTAATTTATCTGGCCACCCATTCTTATTCAAAATTCACCCTTCTTAGCTCCTAGCACATAAGCGTAATTAGTATATGCGTATAAATAACCCGAACGAGAAATGAGACGCAGTGATAAAAAAATATCTCCAATAGAGAGACCAGTTAGCACCATTCTTCATTCTCAGCCATGGTTTTAGAAGCGATACTAATACAAGTTAAAAATGCGTGTCAACACAACTTGCAAGTTAGTAAGCTAATACTAGTAAATTTGCATTAGTCCACTAACATTATGTCGACGGGCCTTAAATAGAGTAGATTTTCCCCCTCCTGCGTCTTACACCATCCTTTCAGGCTATATGCATACATATTATATTAACTACGCTAATGTGGTAAGGATGAAAATGGTTTAATTTGAAGAAATGTATCCGCGTTTGCGTGGAGTTAGAGTGGTGAAACTGTTTAGGGAAAAACCCTTCACTACAACCAGTCGGGATTTGAACCCCGATATCTCCTTCGCGGTCGAACCAGACTAAATGATTTTGACATTTAGCCCACGTGACCACCGGTACGGATTAAATTAACATATTTATTGTTGTTATCTACATAGTGAATAAACAATATTATAGAAAATACTCATTATTTTGAAACCCATTCAAGATCAAACATAGTGGATGGATTATTTTGGCGAGGTTACGTGTGTTCATTAGGTCAGTCCCCAGCGGAGCTACGCCACTGAGACTGGTCGTGCTTGGTACCGAACCCTCAATCCTGCTGCCTTGTTATTGATCACGTGACGCCACTTACAGCTGCACTGACCGGAAGGGTGGCTAGCCATCATACGTTCGCGCAAAGACAGGAGGGCTCTGCACTACTGTGGTGTGAAAGTTCTCTATAGTCGATTCGCCTTTGAAGGATCCTAAACTATAGAATTTATTTCTTCTTCCGTATGTTCATAAGCCAAACAGGGCTGTATTATGAAATTATTTATTTTTGAGTGGGGTCGTCTGCTGTTGCTAGATCGGGGAAAGGACCCTTCCTTCTCACTAGGAGATGGTGACAATTGTAGAATACGAACGGGTAGTAAGACATGGAGCAAAAGATAAAAATTAGTTCACATCAATAGTGGGAACCTCTGTGTGTTTAAAATAGTGAACGAGTTCGATCACAGGAGCTTCTTGGGAGTAAATCAGTCGGCCTACGCTGGGTAAATGTCAGTACGGGGCAAATGCCAGTGGAGTGACCTCGTTATAGAAAGTTCAGGCGTTGCGGGAAGGCTTGCGGGACAAAAGATCAAGGAAGGGAATAAGATGCCAGTCACATGCCTACTGGGGAACATGCCCTTTGCCACCCCCCCCCCCTTCTTGTTTTAAACTGAGAATTATCAATGATTAGTCTAGTCACGATTCAAATGATCCACATTTGTTTGTTTCGTGAAAACCTTGGGTACCTTTGAGTCTGCTTTTTGCTGGTTGCAAAGCTGTCACGTGCTCGAGGAACCGGGAAAACACGGGTCTTGCAAAAACAAAGACACAAGGAAAATCTCACATGATGGGTAGTTCGGGGTTCAAATCCCGGGTGGGTGTACCAAGAGTTGTTTTCCGTTCTTGGTCTCCCACTCTCCCTTCACGCAAATGTGGATACACTCCCTGATAATTTTACCTCTTTCAAACCAAACAAATCAACTAAATATATACGTAAAATCCGAACGGGTAATTATATGCGCTAACTCTTACAAAACGAACAAGAAAACCTCACCTGCATAAAGAAGCATAAAATAAATAATAAAAAATAAATAGATAATTACTATAAGTTTATTCAACTTCTTTATTATAATATAATACAGAACTTGGTTTAAAAGTGTAGGTCTTCGTTTTTTTTATTCTTAAAGCATATGTTTTAGCATACATTTTGGTGGAATGAACCTAGATAAAGTGGGTGTAGAGGGAACGTGAAATAAGGGAAATGTTTTTGCGTTTTATATAGAAAAATATTTCTTTGGTCAAAATAAATATTTAATATTGCTCCAGAAAAAACATATAGTTTAATTTTCTTTACTTGGTGACTTCAACCGTTCTTGAAGATCTGTCAAAAGCATAGCGGTATTAGATAAGAAACGTTTCAAATGAATATAAAAAGTTGTCATTAAATTCCAGAACAACCTTGACAGATATTCAAGAACTGTTGAGGTCACCAAGTGAAGAAAATTAAACTCAAGAGTTTCTATTGGAGCAATATTTTATTTCTTTTGACCCAAGTTCAGTGGCGGCTCGTGTATAGGCACTGTGGAACTGCAGCACCCCCTATTTCCTCTTGATATTATCGATAAAATTTAATATAATGAGTCCATTTTTCTTTAATTCTTTATTTATTTTTGTAGTACAATATACATTCCTTAAGCTTAATGTCAGTACTTCAGTAGCCATCCCTCAGTTTATGAAAAAGATACAAAAATATTTTATGGAACTGTGCGCTTCATAGTGCCAGCGACGTGGTGTTTGACTGTTGTGCGTGGGACTGCCAGGTAAAGAGAGCACTCTTGCGCTCGCAGTGCCGGCCCTGGCGTGATGGTGGGAGGAAGTTTTTTTTTTACTCAGCATGTGTTGTGCTTAAAAACCGTGTTCTTGAATGTGATAAAGTGTAGAAGAGTGTAGAATTAGATTATTAATCTGCTTCCAGCTATTCTATTTGATTCATTTTTTTTCTGTTTTTTTATTTAACAGAAAGATTAAATGCGCTTGCAGTACTTTCAATGGAGAAAACTTTCTCAATTGTCATTCAGAGATCAAGGAGAAAATTATTGAACTTTTTGCTCAAATTAAAACAAGAAAAATGGATTTTTAAATGAATACATCAAGCTTGAACTGTAACAATTTAAGTTAAAGTAAGTAAAAAAAGGTGTTTTTTTTGTTAATATTTTATCAAGTTTTGAATAAATGTTCTTTTTATACATGTTTTTTTTCCTTTTACACAATTTTTAAACATAAGCTAAAAAAATTATGGAGCTGCACCCCCACTAATTTTAGCCACTGCCCAAGTTATTTTGATATAAGAATTGCCGTAGTACTGTCCCTGACTCGCGTTCCCTACACTCACACCGTGTACATCACACGAGTCACATCAGCACACGACTTGGAATAAGACGGACACACACAAACGCACCAGTATAAAATGGACACCAAGTGTCCACATAGCTAAACAATTTGTTTGGAATGGAGCGCAGTATTTCAAATTAAATAGCGGGCGTATTATTAAATCAATTAAAATGTAGATGTGGTTAGTTCACAAACACTTCATCCCATTCCATTAAACTAATTACAAACTAAAGCACCAACGTATTTTGGTGTTCTAACACTCCGCGATTCACCAAAGAAATGAACAATGCACAGGCAGAAACTTTTTGCGGTCAAACTATGCGTGTCGAATGAAACGAAACTCGCCGAACACAACAAACTTCCTGATATCCGTTAACAAGTATTACCATTGCAGACTATCCAATTAGCGTCATCAACTGAGCGTAATGAAGACGTCCTGAATCTTGATTGAGAGAGCCGTCGCACTCATTAACCACTACAAGCTCCTCAAATTAACCCTTTGCTTCTCAATTGGGGAGGGAAGGGGGGCGAGGGGAGGAATGAAAGAGGATCATACAAGCTTGAAGGATAATAGGTCATAGATACAAGAAGCAAAAAGGAACACGTTAAGAAAAACTGTACTTACGCTGCAGAATATGAGCTTGAAATTTCTTATAAGCGCAGTTCAATTATTTTAAATACCATTACCATTTGAAAGTGATATTTCAACTTTTTAAGAGAGAATATAAGACGGACCGAAATAATTAGTATATTATAATAATTTCCATATCATAACAAACTTTATTTTTATTTTATTTAGGAATTAGCTAAAAGGCCTGGAGTCTTTTAGAAAACACTAAATATATGTATATATATTTTTTGTGGTAAACTATATTAACACATTTCTATATTATGAGTATTATTTTTATGTATTGATTATGTCTATAACCCGCCTCGGTGGCGTAGTTGGCTAACGCGCTTGTCTTGTTAAGCTTGACTCCTGAGGACGCGGAGATCGAGGTTCGAATCTCGGTCGGGTGAACTGGAGGGTTTTTTCCTAAATGGTTTTCCACTCTCCCTCCACGCAAATGCTCCTTCCCAATTCCTAATCCATTAGAGTAATTGGTACTTAAAGCGTATAACCCGAACGGGTAGTAAGACGCGGTGCTAAATAATAATAATAGTAAAAAAAAAGATGTCTATAAAAAGTGACATCTGCAGGTAACATTTCTATGACCCACTTAAGTGGCCGAATGGTCCTACGCGTCACTCTCGTGTTGGACTCGCTTGCTGATGAGGGAAAATTGGGGTTCGAATCCTGGTCGTGTCTATTGAGATTTTATTTCCTTAAATGGATTCCCACTATCTTTCCACGCAAATGCGGGTAGATTAATTGCGAAAAGTGTAATACATACGAATAAGAAGAGTTAACATAATAGATAACCTTTCTGTTAAAATCAACTTAATATCATGAGCAGGATGAAAAAAAATAGGATGGATGAATAAAACGTTTTATGTTCAGCGCATGGGAACTATTTTTTGTAAATTGCAGTATCTTAAAATGTGGTAAAATAAATTTAATATTTCACAAAAAACAAACATCTATGCTCCGTTTTACTAACACAATTTTCATCTGAGACTTTAATTTATTTTCTCAGTTAACTTAACGGCCTGTTATTTCTGCGGGAAGCTGAATAAATTCATTTCTTTGTTTTTGCATTACAGTATTTGTGATTTTCAAAATAGCAAAATGTATCTATTTTAAACCCTCCTCCCATCCCGACCTCCATATAACCTCGCCAATATGTTATGTGTAATGTTTGAGTAAACAACGAATTTAATAACATTTTAGAAAACATTCTAAATAAATCCTTAGTAAGGAGTGAATAAATATAGGTTAAGACTTAGATATTGTTATTTAATGAATTGAGAAGATATGATTTCAAATTAAAGAATTTATAAATGAGAATACTGATAAAAAGATTCACATACAACAAAAATACCCTAGATAAGTTATTTATGCCCTTGGAATATCAATTAACTTATAACAAAATTTTATAATATTAAAATATTTCATTGACTCAATAATTAGAGCATTTGAAAGAGTCAAATGGTCAAACTATCATCTAAAAACATATTAAAAATTCCAATACAAGTGTAGTTTAATACAAGAATGAAAAATATAAAACATAATTCAAAACAAGTTAAAATAAGGTTAACATCTCCATTCAAAAGTTTTGATTAAAATATATATAAATTGAAAATTAAGTTAATTTAATTAAAAAGTTGAGCTATGTTTAAGTCTTAGCTGAAATCAACGTCTCATTACTCCTTTTTGGTAGTCCAGATCAGATGGAGAATTCTGGAAACTTATTACCCAACATTTTTCGGTACTTCATTAACGTACCATATTCACTGGAAATTAATCATTGGTTGGAACATGACTTGAAGATGTTAATATCTAAGTCTTAACTTATACAAAAAGCCACTGCGGTGGTTGCATGATCTATCGTGCTACTCCCGCAGTAGGCTAGATTGCCGATGACTGGGAGATCGAGGTTCGAATTTCGGTCGGGTGTACTGAGGGTGGGTTTTTTTCAAAATGGTTTTACACTCTCCCTCCACGCAAATGAGGGCACACTTCCTATAAATATAACCTCCTTGACCCCTAAAACTATTAGAGTAATTAGTACATAAGCGAGTGTATAACCCAAATGGGTAGTAAGACGCGGTGCTAAAAATAATAATCATACAAAATATACGTTAATTGTTTATGAAATGTTGGTAGGTGTTGTTAGCGGTGGACTGAGCCGCCGGACACTGGATGACATTCCGGTGAGCTGGTTAGTTTTGGGCTGTCGCAAATACTTTAAACTTAAATAAAGCTATTCATCCAATTCAAAACTATAATTTTAACTGAATTTTAATCAAACGCTCCAGTGAGCAAGTATAAGATTTCCAGAATACATCATTTGTGAAAATAAAAGATGGGCTTAATTGTAAAACTACCCTGTTAGTTGTTTCTTGGTGTTGTTTATAAAATATGTAGTGATCTACACACGTAGCGAGTGGAGGATCATTTTACAAACTTAAATATATCAATAAATACACCGAACTTAAATATATAATTAAATACACCCAGCTATTGTCTAAGCATTTAGAAGCATTTTTGCTCATGTCATTAGAAAGTAGAAAATAATTATCGATAATGTAGCTGAAATTACCTTGGAATTAAATAACTAAAAACAAATATTTAACTACTTCAATTCATATTATACTTAAACATAGCTTCAGTAGTGGATATTAATATTTTATGCTAAGGCCCATCAATCATCATATGTTTAGTCCCGGACCGTTTGGAATCTGCCAGTCCAACCCTGAGTTATACTCATTTATGTTTTATTATTACTATTTAATCCAAACAAAAACGCCGAGGTGCAGGGATAAGCGGTGGTAAACGTTTTTAAGGAAAGTTAACGTTTGTCTGGAAGTGGGATGGAAAAAAGCTTACTGTGGAAGAAAAAAAAATGTATTCCATATAACCAGCCGATCGGGATCGAATCGTGCCCTTTTGAGTCACTAAATCTTACCGATTACTTTTTACTCCACTTTTTACTACCTGAGTGGGATATATGCATATTTACACTAGTTTTGTAGGGATGAGGAAGATATAATTGAGATAAAACGTACCCGCATTTGCTTGAATAAAGATTGGGAAATAATTTATGGAAAACCACCCTTGGTTCCCGGCTGGGATTTGAACTCTGAAGTCCCCGTCACCGGAAAAACCAAACTAGACGAGCTTGCTCATAGATTTGGGTTATCATATAGTTATTAAAATACAGATTTTGTTGAGTTAAATTTAGTATGTAACCACCGACGTCTAGGTTTTTTAGGTGGTACGAATTCTGGCGGCCTTTCCTATTAATAATGCTTCATATTAGAATAGGGTCTTTGATACGTTGGACTTAGATACTAGGTCCACAAACGGCGTAGTCTTAGGATTTTCTAGTGGATAAACATATATTTTAGATTATTGTCACGATGAATGTTTTCTAATGATTATCTTGTGTAGTGAGATATATCAACACAAAACGAGAGTGACACACACGGTTTTTATTTAAAAAGTTAAATCAAATATTTGCTCAAACAAAAAATCGCCGCGATCTGCTTGGATATCGCTTACTAGGCGCATGCGCGTTGGTTGGTTTAAGCGGATGCGCTTATTTCTTGTGATTGGCTTAGGAGCTAGTCACGTGATCACATTTCAGCTCTGCCATTGTTTATAGGCTAACGAGTGAACGAACAATAGCTTAGCTGGTGTATAAATTGTCTAGAGTAAACGAAACTACGCTTCATCAAACCACTATCACTGGTTTTAAAAACGGTTGGTTCCAAATCTAAGAAATTAAGTTTTAATAAAAGCTTGCTGTCTATACAACCATGAGGCTACTGTAAAATGTACAGATATAACCCACTTATCGTAATGACCGTAGTAAGCTAAAACGTTGATTATATTAGCATCTGACCATTTTAATCACTGGTTTAAACCTCTGTTAGATCAGACACAAGTCCTCCCATTGATTACTTTCGAGGCACGGGTTTGGTAGAAACAAGAGCCTTTAAAAATAATAAGTGAGAATACAACGTGATCTACAAAAAATTACACCCATCGTTATCTAGAATCTAGATCACGTCAAGCGGGAAATTTGGAAAATTAATTTTAGTGTGTGTGTGTGTGTGTCTGTCTAAGGCGTCGACTCTGGTGTGATTGCAGGTGACGAGGTTGGGGCTCAAATCCCGGACGGGTGTACTGAAGGTGGCTTTTCACTAAATACCGCCTCGCATTTGTCTATATTTCCTCTATCTTCTACCTTCCTTATCCCAGAAGGGTAGCATGACACGGTGAACAAAAATAAATACAAATAGTTTGGGGTTTCTCTTTAATCTTGGTGGAGATGGAAAAATCCCTAAGCCATGGAATGGGTTTACGGAACATAAAGTTGTCACTTCGTGTTTTACCTCGCCATCTTGCCCACTCGGGAGGCCATCCAACAAAACACTAACAATAGTCCACGCTCTGATAACTTACCTGCCTGTAGGTGAAACTAGAAAGCTAGAACTATCACCTAGTGTCCATTTTATGCCCACATATTTCAAGATTATTTAGACCCTTCTCCTTGGCTAAGCTTTAGGGCGGTCGACCACAAGTCTACGGGCACTGGTTCGATTACAGGGGGTGCTAATGTACATAAAACTTGATTCAAACGTTCGTCGAAAATAGATAGCAGTATCTGCGTGTGTGGCGAAGGAATTCACACGCTAGCAGAAACGTATGCTGACCCACGATACTTTGAAACACATGCTAGAAACAAATGATTAACGACATATTTTATTTGGATAAAGAAATCTTTAAATTAATATTGAGATGGATGTTTTTAAATAATTGTGTTGTGTTGTTAAACAAATCAAAACAAAACAAGAAACACACACGCACTTTATATTTAACGAATTATTTTAAAACATTTCACAACAGTACATTAAGTTCTCTGTTAGTATCTCGCTTTGTAGGCACATGCACACTTATTAAACCATTAGTTTTGAAATTTGACTAGGTCTCTCATGCTGATGTTGTCGATCATAAAGCTGAAGTTTTTTTTTTATAATTTTGCACCTAGTAGGAAACGCCGATGAAGCTGACATCGTGTGATTGGTATAGTGCTCGTCATGTGATAAAGTTTCTGTTTTACTCTTGTTTTTCGGCAAAAGTGTGAATACACAGTAAGACTCTAAAGGTGTGTGCAGACCAAAATCAACTGTTCGCGAGCTCATCAGCCATACCACATGTTTTTAATAATGAAGTCATTCTCGCCTTAGTTTTTGAGAGCAGTTATTCAGCAGTTCACAAAATGTCGATTCCATCGAGTTAAGAAGATGATGTTATAATTGTCTGTGCTAGTTTTGTGATTATGAACTAGTTTTCGGAAAAGAAAAGACAGAAAAAACGTGTTATTAGAAGGTGGCGGAAAAGAAGTTTACTCAGCAACCGTGAAAAATACAGCGGAAATGACTTGCTCAATGACATGCAAGTGTAGGATGGTAGCTTCTTCAAAAATTGTAATTGTGTGACTGCTATTGATTTCGAGAAACTTTTGTGTATGTTTGGACCAGCTATTAAAAAAATACATATCTAAAAATTTCTGTGAAAAAGAGGCTTGCAATTACATTACGTTTTCTAGCGACTGGCGATTCCTATACAAATTTAAGGGCCCGGTCAATGGTCGTAGGAAGTGAAGAGTCGCTTCAGCGCCAGCCCCCAATTGACGGTAACTGAAGAAA
>CABFOW010002789.1:79778-91332 GCA_902141385.1 Timema californicum | reverse complement strand
ACATTCAAAATAACACCCGCTGTTTTATAGCACAAAACAGGCCATACACGTTCTCAGAAGAGGGGGAAAGGAAGGGGAATACACAAAACAAAAGGAAGGGTGAAGACTAGCGCTCTGGACGTATCGCGGATAGCCCAGCAAATACTCGGCGACTCTAGAACATCCCCGAAGCGGGGCCGGATGTTAGCGAAGTCAGGTTGGCAACTAGTTTATTGTGGGCTGGGCCTTGGACTTCCTGCAAGGCGCTGGCTTGGCTCGCGTCTCAGTCTTCTATATCCAAGCCACAGGGGTGGATATGTTGGTTCTTGCGTGTGTGTGTATGTCCCATCCGACGGGGAGAGGTCTTGGTCAGCCTTGGTGAGTGTAGACCATCCATATTACCGGGTTGTTGGTTTTTGATGTTTGTTATTTGGAACATCGTTACACTTCGACATTCATCAAAATCTTGAGTTAGATTTTGTTTATGAATGCAATACTGTAATACCTGTAAGGTAATGGGTAAGTAAAAATATTTATATTAGGTCCCCAAGGGTCAACACTACGTATTAAAATGTCGACTTCCGGTTTAAAATTGTCGACATTTTATTAACTACCTTAACTTGCTTGGAAGAGAGATAAAAAAAATAGTCAAGGAGTTACCAGAGAATAACAGTATTTATTTTATCAGACATTTTGGAGATAGAAGATATACAAATAATATTACAAAGGCCGAGTTATCTCCCAAGGTAAGACAAGCCGAAGATTTATAATTAAATATGTCTCATATTAATATGACTAGAATTCAATATAAACATATTGTTTGATTATTATGCTCGCCAAGTTAAGTTAAAAGTGAGAGACAACAATAAGTTCCATCAAGGATGATCAACAAGTTACGACTCAAAGGTCAAAATAGGAACTAAACTCTATCTCTTAATAAATAGTTACCGGGTGATAATAAGTTATATTATCATAATCTCTTTTGAGTTAAAGTAAAGATTTACAAGTATAATTAACCTAACGGCTAAGGTATTTTAGATTTTACAATTAAATTCCACAATGGACGCAATATCAACATCATTTACTAAGCGCCTTACACACATGCGCTAATAATATGTACTCTAACGTAACTGAAACTTAGGTATATAATAAACGCTATTCATGGAATACCTTACAATTCAAATAATGCCCAAACAGGAGTTTAAAGACATTAAGTTATAAGCAATAATTTTGATTAGCATATCGCCAATAAATAGAGTCCCACATGACTAAATGTAAGTTTAGACAATCAAGGAATAATTGACTCATATAAAACCTATTTGGTTTTAACACCATAGCATAGCACAGGTTTGAAACAGTTAAAGAAAGCGAACATATCTGATAGTTAAAGTGCTCGGTCCCCACATAACCATCTGTTAACTTAAACTGCCTAAGTAAAATATACTCAAAATATTCCCAACAAACATCAACTGCTACTCAAACAGTTGGCAAGAGCTCAAATAGACGCAAACCGCCCAGTGGCGAAACAAAAGCTACTTGCATAGGAGAATGGTTAATTTCCCCTTAATATGAAAACTACTAATTAATACGTGGTTACAAATTAACCACGCAAATCACAAAAAACCCATCCCGTAATATAAATTCAAATTAATAAGTCGCAAGATTATAATATTGAAAGGTTCCCCATAATATAACCGAAAGAGAATTTTGAAGAATACAATATTTCCAAGCTTAATCCGCTCTCACCTAGTAAGTCAGTGATACAATAAGTGCCTATGAAAAAAATATATCGAAATATATAGTCCACACAAATATCAGACATGCCCACAGAGAGAGGGAAAGAGGGAGGGAGAAAATGGAGTGGAAGAGTGGTGACAAGCAGCAATTAGGAGGGATAGCGGGGACTCTAGAAGCTACAAGAATATCGGAGAATCATCTGGATGGTTGAATCGGAAACTATACTGGTCAAGTTTCAGTTTCACTTTGTTTATGGGCGGGGCTTCTATCACGAGTGGATCGTTGGTCAGTTTTTCCATTTAGTCCATGGGATTGAGTTGTAGGGAGAGGATGTTGTGGCACGTGTCCTCCAATGTTTACGTTCAGCAAGGCAGGTGGTGAATGTGCTCCCATTAGATTGAGTTGGTAGTTCTTCTTTTCTTGTAACATCGTTACAGTTGCACATCTTATGGTTATTGTATTGCTATTAATTTTCTCATTTATAAATTTAGACCAATAAAATAGGTAAACATTGACTATTGAATTTAAAATGATAGAGATATATCATTGCTGTACAAACATATCCCCTAAGAGATTGAAAGAAAGAGAACATACACATTTTGAGAGACTTACTTATTTCTTACACTATGGCATTTGATAATTATTGTGTTAAAAACTAAGTAGTATCTCTTTACAGCTAAGGCTCAGAACATTGTAATAGTATATTTGCCAATAGTTCAAAAACCGTTGGTTTTATAAAAAATATATCTCATATAGAAGTTTTGTATTATATATAGTACTATAATTTTTCAAAGATATGTTGTTTAGTATCTCAAATAGTTGCGGATATTCGGAAATTTATGCTGCTGCAATGTACCTTAAAATTCATTTTCACGGTAAAATGAAAATAACCAGTCTATTTATAATATTAATCTACGGCTAAATACGAATTTTAATCAAAATCGTTAGATCCGATTTTGATAAAATATTTTTTTTTCTTTTCGCTTTTTATTATGTATATATAGTTTGGTGGTCATTTATGTATACATCGGCTCTTAGGGTCATATTCTCACCTTATTTGTGTTGACAATGAACCTTATGCATTCGACAAGCTTCCTAGAACGGACAGTGGTTATTCACATAGCCACCTCACATTGTAGTAGTTGTCAGGCATTGAATTAGATGCGCATTTGTACTAAGTGGTTACATGACTGACCACTGTCACTCTTTGAAGTTATCTTGAGAACAGGTGTGTGGTTTTGATTAGTTGTATCATTAGTGAGGTTCTGTTTTTCACTTTTACCCATAATACACACCATTAGGGTATCTGTTTATTGATTTTTGCATGACATAGCCGATAAGTAGAGACCTAGGAGACTGAAAATGGTAGATGAATAAAGGTAAGTGTACTTGTAAGTATGTACTAAACACATTTAAAATACATATTTACTTGAGTGTGTTTCTTTTTTACATGGCTTTGTTTCATTATAATGCTGATATATAAGTTCTGCCAGCCCTAATAGTTTATTTTCTTATTAATAACACGTATTTGCATTTGGCGGAAAGATGTTATTAGCCAGATAAGTTCACCGCGTATGATATATGATTGAGCTGAATTTTGAGTTTAGGAATGTAGATGTCTGGCAGGCTAAGACTAGGTTGTACTTCAGGAATCCTTGTTCTATATTAAGTTTTATAACGAATTTTAGTAAGATAAAGAGAATATATCAACATAAAGGGTTAATATTCTTCTTTTAGAACAAAATGGCCAGAAGGGGAGACACAAATGACTTGAGAGGAATGTCCCATGAGAAGTTGTGTAGCATTCTTGATGCTATATCAGAGGATCAGGTGGAGGATTCTGATATTGGTGGGGTCTCCGATGCAGAATATTATAGCATTACAACCAGAAAGTGTTTCGTCGCTAAATGATTCCATAAGAAGAGCAAGTGCAAATGAAGAAGGAACGCCAGGGGACTCCCACTCGCTTGCTTCCCATCTTGAAGATGATGTTGAAATTCATGATATTCAGCCAAGATATTTATGTGGAAACATGCATGATAGCGATAGTAGCGATGTGGAACTTTAAATTCCTAATGCAGTGGATCAAATAAATGTTAAATTTAACAAAAAAACCTGCAAACCTAATTCATACTAACAAATGACGTTTACGCAACCATATGGACCTAATGTACCGATAAATTTAGCATCTCCATTCAGTATTTTTTCTCTTTTTTTTTACTGTAACTTTGGGTGACCTGGCGGTCTAGGGGTAAGGTGTCAGACTTCAGTGCTGGTGGCCGGGGTTCAATCCTCGGTCCCGGCACAGATTTATCTGATTACCAAACCCTTCCTTCACCTCTGACAAGACATCTTGTGAATGTGGGGAATGCCAGGCCTCCACCGTGGTTCGGATTCCACGTTAAACTGTAGGTCCTCCATTTCATCTCACAATCACCCTACCATTACACATTAGCGTAAGTGCGTATAACCCGAACGGGTAGTAAGACGAGGTGCTAAAAATAATAATTAATATTGTAAAATACCTATGTTTCACACCATGCAATTTCTAAAATATGGGACATTTACGGAACACATACGCGTTGGGGTTGAAACTCTCAAAGTAAAATTAANTAATAATAATAATAATAATAATAATAATAATAATAATAATAATAATACTGTAACTTTCATGCAGTATATCGTAAATCAGTCTAATTTATATGCTTCACAGAAGGGCGTGGACTTAAAAATTACTGTTGAAGAACTTCAAGCTACTCTGGGTATCCTGATCATCATGAGATTTCATTATATTCCCAGTTATAAGCTTTATTGGTCATCTGACCCAAACTTTCATGTACCGAGAATTGCGAACATCATGTCCCTGAAGAGATTTTTGAAAATAATTCGTTTTCTTCATTTGAATGACAATTCTATCATGCCAAGGAGAGGAGAAACATGCTTTGATAAAGTTTACAAACTGAGACCATTGTTGACAGAATTGAACTGTAACTTCAGTAATGCTTTCAATCTATGTCGACACTTATCGTTTGATGAGAGCATAGTGGGTTTCAAAGGTAGATCTTCACTGAAGCAGTACCTACCAATGAAACCCACAAAGCGTGGATTCAAAATCTGGACAAGTGCATGTGCAGTTTTCGGTTTCATGTTGAACTTTGAAATATACGAAGGCAAGAAATACGGCCAATTAGAGGGAACATTAGGGGTAAGAACAGTCCTTGATCTTGCAAGATAGTTTCAGATTATGGGCTATTGTTTTTTTTTATCGTTTTTGTTAGCAGCATTCCGCATTTTAAGAAGTTGATAGATCGATGACTATTTGGATGTGGGATAATATTGCAATCTAAAAAATATTTTCCTAAAACCATTTTAAAAGTATATAGAGAACTTCAGATGGGCTAGTCAGATTATGCTTATTATGACAAAATCTCTATTACAAAATGGAAGGATAGAGGAGAAAAATCAGTGGTTATCATTAGCAACATGCATTATTTTGATGATCATACTACGGTACAGAGAAAAAACAAGAAAGGTGAAAAAGAAACTGTTTCTTGTCCTCGTTGTGATAGTGATTATAACAAATATATGGGGGGAGTGGATATATTTGACCAAATGCTCGAGACATACTCAATTTCATGGAAATCCAGAAGGTGGTGGATGAAGATATTCTATTACTTAATTGATTCTAGCATTGTCAATTCGTATATATTACATCAAAAGGCCATTAACCTAAAAATTAACAAAGAAAAGTCCCATCTCACATTCCACAGCACATTAGCAAATAAACTTATTGGAAGTTTCAGGAGTAAAAAGACCCGAGGTCCGGATGAAAGAAACGTAACTGTAAGCAGATCTAAATTCTAAAAACATACTGTGTACCCCCAGAATACTTTGAAACTTATAGACGTTGGATTGCATTTTCCAGTGAAAGGTACTATGCGTCGATGTTCTTACTGCAGCACGAAAGTTAAACCAAAAAGAAGCTCTACGCTATGCAAATCCTGCAATGTAGCACTCTGCAGGAACTGCTTTGACCCTTTATATACCAAAAACTAATGACAGCTTATATTTCTGTGAGATGATAGTGACCAGATGACACTAGCAATTTTATTTGGTGATAGGATAAATATAATTTTCTAGTGAACTGTAAATTCAATTTATTATTATTATTATTATTATTTAGCACTGTGTCTTACTACCGGTTAGGGTTATACGCTTTAAGTACTAATTACGCTAATTGATTGGGAATTGGGAAGGTTGAATTAGAGGAAGTGAATCCACATTTGCGGGTAGGGATAGTGGAAAACCATTTAGGAAAAACCACCCTCAGTTCAACCGACCGATATTCGAACCTCGATCTCCTCGTCCTCGGCGTTTGAGCTCTTCTACACTACTAGCGCGTTAGCCAACTACGCCACCGAGGTAGATTTTCAATTTATTGTGTTCAAACATTGTTTAACTATAATTTTTGATATTCTCAATACAAATGTTAATGTAGTTAACTATGTATCCATTAATAATTTGTTAGTACATTTGAAATATTTCAAATATGTAATTATCATTAATAAATGTAAGTGGTTATTTATGTGATCACTATCAAGATGGGTACCCACAGTGTGCCTGAAAGGATGGTGGTCTTTCAAGTAACACCCCAAAATTCCACAATATTTCGATAATGAAATATATTTTTTGTTAAATTATTGGTACCAACAGTCAATATACATAACAATAGTACTTATAAAATAATAAAATGAAAACAATACTAAGAAAAAGTTATGCTCTCTAAAGGGTTAAAAAGACACACAGACAGACGGCATTGCAAGGACCACTTTTTAGGTTTCAGGGGGTCATCAGACGTCGACACCCATCAACATTTCGGGTTGGAATTTTTTTTAAACTCTCAATACTTTACCTTTAGTGCTTGAAAAGTTTATATATATGCGTATAGCTTGAGAGTTATTGCTTTTATAAAAACATGTTTTGAATAAAATATTTGTATTATAAATACATTTATATATTTTTAATGATAAGTAATTTTATATCTCAAATATTTTAGGAAATATGATACAAAATGTGATTTTACGCATTAGACTGGAACCCTTAAATTCATTTTGCTGAAATATTGAGAGTAGTAATTTTGTTTATAGTATTGACAAATGATTATAAATGAAATATAATTAAAATCGTTAAAGCCGATTTCAAGAAAATCTATTTTTTCTTTTTTGGTCCTTCAGTAAACTATCCTTAATTTTAAGGTTAGATAGCCAATTCCAAAAATCCCTTGGGTCAACCCTATGAAAAACCTAAATAACAATTTTTAGCCCGATCGGTAAAATAGTTTAGTTTTTAGCCCGAGGTACAGACAAACAAATGGAAATTCAAAAACCACTCTTTTGGATTCGGGTGGAGGGGAGTGGGGGGTCATGAAACGTTGAAATTCATCAAAATCTTTAGTTCTAGGTTTTGGAGGGGCTTATGGAGGCCGTGGAAATATACACACACATTATTAAGTTATATATAGGCTTAGATTAGGTTCCCTAAGAATTATGGGATGAGATTTTTTTACAGTTTTGGACCCACGGCCTCCCACACCTGCGTGGGGACATGGTCACTGAGTATTTCTGTACTTTTTTGGGTAAGGGACTATCTATCTGTAATTTTAAGCTTCTTAGGTGTTCTGGGATTCGAGATTTTTTCTACTTCGGTTTTTTGTAAACCCCTTCATTTTGGAGACCTCCAATGGGATTTTTCGGTCATCAGCTTTTTGGTTAGGGGCTACCTGCCTGGAAAATTTAAGATTCCTAGGTCCTCTGGGATTCGAGAGTTCTTCTACTTCGGCTCTTTGTAAACCCCTTCATTCTGGAAACCTCCTACGGGAGTTTTCGGTCATCAAGTATTCCTGAACCCTTTTGGGTTAGGGGCTATATGCCTGGAAAATTTAAGCTTCCTAGATCTTCTCGGCCTCAAGATCTTTTCAACCTTTTTTTTTGTTTCAAACCCACTGATTTCGGAGGCCTCATATATATTTTCGCTTACAAATAATTCATACACCCCCTTAGTCTAAGGGCTACCTGTATGCAAAATTTCAGATTCCTAAGTTTTCTGGGTTTCATTACTTTTTCAGCTGGATGAAGAATAAAGGAACTGGTAATAATCATAGTAGTTTTTTTTTTTTTTAAAAAACCATTTCAATCATAAAAAAATACGGCTTCATTCGGTTTTCTCCTATGGTATGTGCTATAGTACCTGTGATGTTTCAGCTCTCAAGGCCAGTTAAGTGTTTCTGAAGGATGTCAAAAGACACACACATATGATTGCATTAGGAAATCATATATAAATATATATATATTCTTCAGGATAGTTTCCTTCCCAAAGCATTCGTTGCCAATGTGATTTATAGTCGGGTTATTGATCTTTCCAAGCCATTCGCTGCCAAGGGGAATTACAAAATGCTTTATATATTAAAAATTTATATATTTGAATTGTTACAAATTTAAGACGCAAAAGAACCACACTAGCAATTTGTATTTTTATTCACTGCTTCTCTAGATGATAAGATATCATGGTGGTATATAGCTTACTCTGTATTCTTAGAAATAAGTAGTACAAGAGAAGGAGTCCCGTCTTGATCCGATGAGCACTTTTGAGTTTACTGACTACTACGAATTTACAGACAGACAGAAAAATCGAATGTACACGGAGATTAAGTTTTTTATTATATGTTTATATGGTGGAGATAGGGAGAAGTTAGGCATGGAGATCAACATTGAGCAATCATAAGTGATGGCAATTTAAAAAAAAAAATGAGGAGCCATTGAAAACCAAAATTTAAAACCAGGAGTTGGAAATCATAGATCAGTTCAAGAACCTGGGAAGTCTGTTGACAAGCGATGCCTACCATACCAAGGATATTAGGTCGAGGATTGCCATGGCCAAGGAAGCTTTCAATAAGTAAAGTTTATTTCTGACCTGCAAGTTGATTTTGGAATTGAGGAAGAAACTGATGAAATGCTACATTTGGAGCATCAAACTCACTGTATGGAGCAGAAATTTGGACTATAATGTATATGGAAAATAAATACTCGGAGAGCTTTGAAATGTGGTGCTGGAGAAAACTTGAGAATATCAGGTGGACAGATAGGGTGACAAATGAAGTCCTAAGAATAGTGGGTGATAAGAGAACCATTTTGGATGTGATTCTTAGGTACAAAGCAAACTGGATCGGACACGTCCTTAGGAGGAACTGTCTTCTGCATGACTTCATAGATGGAAAGGTTGAGGGAAATAGGAGCTTGGTAGAAGGAGGATTCAAATACTAGATGACTTGAAGGAAATAAGAATATTCTGGGACATGATGGAGGAGGCAGAGGACAGGGCGCATTGGAGGTCTAAGTTCACTGACAAAAGGAATGGACCTGTCGTAAGACAGAACACATAATAATATAGTAATAGTAAAATCAGAAACAATTAGAAATATAATTTGATATAATAATACAGGGACAACTTTTTATTAGGTTTACTTTAATTTTAAAAAGATAAAGTTGGTTTAACATTATTTTTCGGGTGAACCCTTGGGTTAAGGTAATTTATATATAGACTCTCCATCTACTAGAAAAAATATGTTGAGCCAATTTATATAGCTAAAGTATTATTGATTTTATTAAGACTTTAATCACAATATTTGATTTTAAATATTTGTATTCTAACCAGGAACTGTGCACTAAACGCTATACATTATTTACTATTTTTAAAGCTCTATGAAAGAATATAAACCTAGTCTTATCCATGTAGATTTAGGGTAAAATTAAATGATGATGTAGAACGTTACCTAAGTTTATTTAGCACCACGTCATACTAACCGTTCGAGTTATACGCTTTAGGTACTAATTACGCTAATGGATTAGGAATTGGTAAGGTTGAATTAGAGGAAATGAACTCGCATTTGCGTGGAGGGAGAGTGGAAAACCATTTAGGAAAAACCACCCCCAGTTCACCCGACCGAGATTCGAACCTTGATCTCCCCGTCCTCAGCAGTCGAGCTCCACACGACTAGCGCGTTAGCAAACTATGCCACCGAGGCGGGTGATAGATTTTATTCAGACTTTACATTTAGATTAGCCGATGAGATAGTTTTTTTAATTACATATTTTTCAATTTTCTTTTTTATGATTTTGCATGAAATGCATATCCAAATAAGTTTGACGTGTAAAATATCATTATAGTATGGGTTTTGGGGCAAATATATATTGAAGGGTAATTTACTTAAGGAAAACTTTTGAAAATTCAAAACACTTCAAAAATTGATCAAACGATTTTATTTAAAATGTATATCTGTCATGGTGCGGTATGACAAATAGTACTGTCTTTGTGGTGTAGACACATTCATGGGTATTTAGTTGACGACCGATTTTTCAAAGGCTTTAAGTGCTCAAAAAATGGCTTCAACTTGGTTTTAAAAGGGTATTTTTTGAGTGTTTAACATAACAAATGACACTATACTTTTTTGGGGGTAAAAATGCATTTATGGGTAGTTTAGAGAAGAGTGATTTTTGAAAAACTATATTTTCTTTCTCATATCAAGAGAAAAGGGAAGTTTTTCGGACTTGAAACTTTGTATGATAAAACTTTATATGTTTACTTAAAAAAAAAGGTATTTACAATTCAGTCTCCACTCCATGTCTCTTTGTCTTCCGTCTCTCTCTCTCTCTCTCTCTCAGACTGTCTGTCCCTGGCCATGGATCCAAAATGGTTTTATGGATTTTGTTCAAAATTAATATTTAGATTTAATAGGAGATGTTGAGACGTATTTTTTTAAATTTTATTTAGACCTGCCCTTAAATTAAGAATATCTAGTTTACTGATGAATCCTATTTTTTGAATTCCAAATTTTTTAAAAAAAATTCTAATAGAATTATTTTTAAATGGATACCCAAGTTACAATGCATAATGGATTTTTGGTAGAAATTCCTCATGGGATAGCTTTCTGATATGCTATTTTTGAAAAAAATAGATTCTTTAAAAAAATTCTGAGTGTTAACAAGACAAATAAAACTGTATACTAGTTTTATGGTGTAAAATTTGTTTAGTGGTAGTTTATTGATAACTTTAAAAAAAAATTGAATAATAAAAAAAGTTTAAGAGATTTGCCTTTAAATTGTTATTTGTAAATTATTTACATCATAAATTGCCACATATATTTTTTTTTCAAAAGATTAAAATATATATAGTAATTTACTGATATCTGATTTTTGTAAAATTTAAAGTTATTAATTGCAAATGGTTGTGAAGATTTTGTTAAAAATTGGTATCGGGGGACTAATTTACATGATAAATGATACTATATGTTTATTATTCTAAAGTAATTTAATTTATCTGTAATTTACTTACGACAAATTATAGAAAATTTGATTTTTAAATTGACCTTGAACATTGAATTCAAAATAAGTATTTAGGAATAGTTTTTCATGATAAATAAAAACACATATTTAATTTTACAAATACAAATAATTATATGGTGGGCAACCAAAAATTCTTTTTTGAAAATTTGAATTTCGCTAAAAATAATTGAATTTTTTTTTAACATTATAAATTAAGAGTGAATTGTGAATGAAAATATTATGTGTTTGTTTTTATGAAGAAAAATTCTCAAGTGTTGAATGATTAAAATTTATTTTTGAAAATTTTAAATGAAGTTATAATATACTGTAGGTTTAATGAGAAAGTTTGTACAATTGTGTCATACCATTTGTTTTATTTTTCAAAGCAACACTATTTAAATACTGATGATAAAACGAAACAATCAACATAACTAAAATATAAATTACTAGACCCTTCCCCC
>CABFOW010002789.1:54418-79770 GCA_902141385.1 Timema californicum | reverse complement strand
CCCCCCCCCCACATTATTATTTTCAACACACATATTGAACAATCATCATAGACTCTACCATAAAATATGAGTGATTATCGACATTTGTATGAGGAATAAATTAAATTTAAAAAAATATTAAATTTTCAAAATAAAATATAGCCTATGCTACTCGCTGATAATGTAGCTTTATATTGGTGAACGAATTTTTAAAATCGGTCCAGTAGTTTTTGAGTTTATCCATTACAAACAAAAAAACAAACCTCTCCTCTTTATAATAATAGTGTAGATTGTTTTATTTAAGTCTGAATATATTATGTAATTGCGTGGTTTAAGATAGAATTTTTGAAAAACTATTAATTTGTTTTGTCTTAATGGGAAAAGCTACAGCCAATGTCCTATCTGACAGTGTAAGGAATACAATGTATTGTTTTACCGTGGACAGAGGAGGTCCAGAAGGAACAGTGAAGAAATCCAGAGATGGGAGTTTTTGCTGTAGACGGGGATCCTGAAAGAGGAGAATAATAAAATGATGTTTCCTTGTGTTGGATGAGTATAGGGAAGAATAAGAGGAATTGCTGTGAGGGGGTGCTGGGGGAGATTGGTGGGAGTTTATACTTGGATGGGCTACTGGGTTTTAGGGTAGTGGGGCTACCTTTTTGGAGAGTCGAAGGTTACTAGTAGAAGATGTTGGAAAGAAACGAGCTCATGAATTCTCAAAGAGAGACTATTGCTCTGCTCTAATGCTCTTCTGCTCAGCGCCTCTCTTACCACGGGGCCTTTTAGGTGCCGGGGAGTTTGAACAGTTCATTGAAGGGATGCAGTGAAGACACATATATTAAATGATGAGGAGTGGAGTGAGAGAGAAGTATATAAAAGGGAGGAGTGTGGAGCCTGAATGGTCCTTCCTTGTGCGCTGAGGTGGGTAAAAGGGAGGGGTGAGAAGCCCAAATAATTCTTAGACGCTGATAATGCTGAAAGACATAGGTATAAGACTGTTTAAATAACAAGACATGAAATATGCTATAGATTTTATTTCGCTTCGAATGAAATTGAAAAATTTATTTCGTCATTATACAAATCTGTGTCACCAGTGGTTAATGACATCCACTTTCCCCACTGGCTGCTCTAATCACTATTTATCTTACATTTTGCTTAAAAATAACTACTCTCTTATATTCTAGATACATTATTATACATATATTCTAAAGGAACGGAAATATTTGGCATTAATTTTATTGAAATAATGTAGTGTTTTCAGTAAATGTTCTAATGCTGCCACATAGGTGATAGTCTTTCACTTTGCACCCAAGGTCGTTGGCTCAACCATTTCCACATTTAGGCCGAAATTAGAGTGATGGTCCCCATATCACACTAGTAATTTTATGGGATACTTGCTTTGCACTTTGCATCTGAGCTTGGTGAATCACGTGGCGAAACAGTTCTGCAGATAGCGCTAGGGGGCTACGTGTAACAACTTTACGAAAATTGTTCTTTGATCATGTTATACACATTGAGACATCATAAACGTTTAATATTTTGGCCAAGTTTTTTATACATTATTTTGCATCCAATATTATTTCCAAACCATTTTTGGATTCAAATATTATATTTATTTTGAAAATTTACCTATTGTCTCTTAAGCTAAATTGTTCGAGTCATGGATATCAAATATTAGATCTGTTTTCAATGTTTTATATATATATATATATATATATTTTTTAGTCCAACTCTTTTCTCAGTCTATTGAGCTAAAGCTCCCAAGTTTGAGAGCAGTATGGCAGAAGAGCAGTAATAGTTTGTATCTTTGGGGGAATGTGGATAACCCGTTTCATAGAGATGAATTAACTGCCGGGGGCTGGATGATGTGTCTGTTCTATATTTAAGTTAATCTATAGGTCATGTACTTATATTATAATTAGTCGGTTAAGAAAGTGCTTATTAAATACCTCAAATAAATGAAAATATATAATATATTATTATATATATTATAAATATATCATATGTGTATGTTAATGTGAATATGCTGGATTTAGTATTTTGTAAAATTGCCGATGTAAGTATATATTCACCAAGAGCAATGGTTCTATTTAACAGCCAAATGGTCTTCCACTCTCCCTCCACGCAAATGCGGGTTCACTTCGTCTAATTCAACCTTCCCAATTCCTAATCCATTAGAGCAATTAGTACTTAAAGCGTATAACCCGAACGGGTAGTAAGACGCGGTGCTAAATATTATTATTATTAACAGCCAAGAGGATTTATTTACATTTACCAATGATTTTATAATTTTCCCAATGAATTATAGTGATATAAGCTACATTAACTGTATTATCTATATTTACCGGTGGTATAATAAAATACCTAATGTATATTGAAGAAAATATAAAAAATAGATTTAACCTTACCCAAACTAACCTAACCTAACTTAACCTAATTGAGCCTAGACTATCCTAAACTTACCTAAACTTGACTTTACTTGCCTAAATTAATTTAAACAAGCCTAATCTTAGCGTGACTCAATAACATTCACCAGTGGCTGATTGAAATTATCTACACTCACTGATGATTTTGTAAAACGTTAGGCGAGTATAGGAAATAGTAAATAATTTTTTGCATTCCCAAATTCAAAAAGTGGCTTTGTAGAGTCATCAGTGACAGTAGAAACTCATCTCTAGGGATCGGATTCCTAGCCAAAAAAAAGTTTTAGATATGCATAACAAATATGAAATCTAGTCACCAGAATAGGCACTCAAGTATAAAAAAGCACACAATAAGCATTGTGAAATTGATGTTATTACCTACAGCCAATTCACACTAACATGTTTATTTAAGACAAATTATTTGTTCATGCTATACTAATTATTACGACAATATGTTAGAGGTCAGGAAGGTGGAATTTAGAGGTAATGTATATGCATTTGCATGGAGGGAGAGTGAAAAATAATTTAGTTGAGAATACTATAAGTACACTAGTCCAAGTTTTAAATTCCAATCTGCCCTTTAACGACATGCGGTTTCCTACAAACCTGTCTGCTTCCATTGTCCACCTCCAAATTTATGCTCATTCGTAACTATTTAACAAGTGTAGATTTTCAAACCTACTCCAAACAAGTTTTCCACAAATTACAATTTTTAAGTAACTGGAATCTCTTTCATCAA
The DNA here is from genome assembly GCA_902141385.1 of Timema californicum. NCBI lineage: Eukaryota > Metazoa > Arthropoda > Insecta > Phasmatodea > Timematidae > Timema > Timema californicum. The sequence goes on along the minus strand of CABFOW010002789.1, from coordinate 76,629 downwards.
AAAATCCATACCGTATAAATAAATGATATGGAATTCCGTAATGACTTTCTGGCTCCATTGTCTAAAAATGGCGATATTTGATCAAAACTCGTAATGAATGTCAAACGAAATAATACACACTGGCAAACCCGAGCACAAATTACACTATACTTTTAAAAAAACCTTTTTTAACTCCTGGTTTTAAATTTTATTTTTGAAATATTAAAGTCCTCATTTTACATTTGGATCTATAAATAAAGGTTGCTTTGGGTTCATCAGGGTCAACACTTCATATTAAAATTTTGACTTCCGGTTAGAATTTTCAACATTTGATATGGTGGTGCACATCTTCAGGTATTCGCATTGCTATTAAATTACTCATCTAAAAATGTTGACCAATAAAATAGGCACATATTGACTATTGAAACTAAAATGATCGAGTTAGATCATTGCTGTACAAACTTTTCCCCTAAGAGCTTAAATGAAAAAGAACATCATCATTTGAGAAAATTACTTATTATCTTACTCTATGGAATTAGATAATTAGTGCATTAAAACTTGAGTAATTATCTCTGTACAACTTAAGCTCACAGAATAGTATTAATATATATTTGCCAATCTCTCAGAAACTATTAGTTTTATACAAATATATTTAAAATGAAAGATTTTTAATATAAACAGACCTACATATTAGCAATAATAAGTAATTTCATATCCCAAAGATCTACAGAGATATGATAAAAATTTAGAATGTACTGTACTTAACTGTACGGAACACTTAAAGTAATTTTGACGAAAAAAATAGTGAATAGTCATTCTATTTGTAATATTAATCATTGCCTAGAAAAGAAATTTAGTCAAAATCGTTATAGCCGATTTTGAGAAAATTGATTTTTTATATTTTCATCCTCTAGTAAACTAGTTTTAATTTTAGGGTTAGACAATCACACAGACAAACGGCTTAGCAAAAACCCATTTTTAGGGTTCGGGGGGTCATGAAACGTTGACATCCATCAACATCCCGGGTTAGATTTGTTTGACGGTCATAATACTCTACCATAAAGTGTTGGAAAAGTTTATATATATATTTGCGGATAGCTTGAAAACTACTGGTTTTATAAAAATCTATTTCAAGTAAAAGATTTTAATTATAAATGTAACTACATATTTGCAATGGTAAGTCATTTTATGTCTCAAAGAATAACAGAGATATAATTAAAAACTAGAATTTAAGCCTCAGTACGAAACCCTTAAAGTCACTTTGACGAAAAATTGAGAGTAACCATTTTGTTTGAAATATTAATCTCACTTAATAAATAAAATTTAATCCAAATCGTTAAAGCCGATTTTGGTAAAATCGATTATTTTTCTTTTCAACCTGAAGGAAAATACCCTTTATTTTAGGGTTGGATAACCAATTAATTACAAAAATCCCTCGGAGAAACCCTATGAAAACCCTAATACCTAGTTTTAGCCCAATCGGTAAAATAGTTTAGGTCCTACTCCGAAGTACAGATAGACAGACAAACGACATAGCAAAAACCTCTTTTTCGGATTGGGGGAGGGGGGGGGGTGTCATGAAACGTCGATATTTATCAAAAACACGAGTTCAATTTATTTGACGGTCACAATACTTTCTTTACCCTTTAGGTAGCGAGAAAGTATAAAGAGAGAGGTGAAAGTAGAAATAGCGGCGTTAAGGCGCTTATTCATAAAATAATAATAATATTTAGCACTGCGTCTTACTACCCATTAGGGTTATACGCTTTATTACTAATTACGCTAATGGATTAGGAATTGGGTAGGTTGAATTAGATGAAGTGAACCCGCATTTGCGTGGAGGGAGAATGGAAAACCGTATAGGAAAAACCACCCCCAGTGCACCCGACCGAGAATCGAACCTCAATCTCCCCGTTCTCTGCAATCGAGCTCAACACGACAAGCGCGTTAGTCAACTACGCCACCGAGGCGGGTTATTCATAAAATAGGCCAGCACCAATAAAATAGGCAATTATAGGCACTATAAAATTAACATATTGTAATCATAATAGCATGAAATGAATATGTAGCTCAGTTGCTTATGTTCTAGGTTCAAGGAAAAATACAACGTGAAATCCGATCCCTTTATTATAATACATTATATTATGTTATATATCATATGTATTTAATATGCATAATATATAAAAATACATATTACTTATATAAATTATATATTATATTATATATAGTATAAATATATATAAAATGTTTATTATACATATAAATATATATTATATAATCTATTTATAATGTATATTCAATATATTATAAATATACAATTTTCTTAATATATAATACATACATAATATTTTTATATATAGCACATATTATATGTATTGTATATATTAAGTATATAACATTATATATACATAGAGCAAAATTACAATATATCTTTAACTGAAATTCAATTAGCTTTATGTTGGTTCTGATTAGTTAAAAGTTCAATGAATAGAGGTCTATGACGCTAAACCTTGGTTTACACTATTATCTAACACTGTTATCTTATTATTTCAGACGAATGTTCCCCACGTTCCAAGCAAGGCTCTATGGCTTAGACCCAATTTCAGACTATATGTTAATGATAGACTTCGTACCTTGTGACGACAAGCGTTACCGATACGCGTTCCATAGGTGAGTAGTCAATATATGCATATTTTAGTAGTCAATACATACAATTTTTTAAACACCTAAGATTTTAGAGAATTTAGTGTCTAGCATAAGTATAATATACTTATTAGATGACTTTGGGAAATTGCGAGCGAAGATTAAAACAAGAATACCTTGGAACGTACAATGGTGACCATTGGATTATAAAATTGTACTTAAATATTCTCACTTCAAACTAAATGTAATTTTGAAAATATATGGTTCAGAATATTTATTTAGTAGTTAAATACAAATGATTATTAAAGTGTCAAATTTTCAATATAGCACTTGAGCATTAAGTTTTGTGTGAACTTCAATGAAGCTATCCTATTTGATAACCTAAGAGTATCGGGCTTAGGGGCTTAAACCCTTATAATTTCTCATATTTTCACCCTCCGTTCACCCCCAACGTTAGACATTTTAAAACACAGTTGTGTAAAAATCCTGATTGTTAAATTTTGTTATCAGAATGCCACAATCATACCTGTGATTGTAAATTTAATGCCACATGCCGTATCTTCCCTGGACCCCCTTGGTTTATATTCTGACTGGTTTGGTATAGCATCTGATCACCTATGATTCTATGGAGTTAATTTACTAATCAGTGCTAAATTTATATATAAATTATTTTGTTCGGCCACCGGGTGGTTTTATTTTCCCTACCAAGGTTATAATGGCTTAGATTTAACATTAAAGATCACCAATAAATAATTAAGGTTTATTAACTAAACCCTTTAATAGCGGTTAACATTTAAATAATGTCTGGTGAACATTAATTTGGAGTGACTATTTCACCTGCGTACCTTTTCACTGCGCTAACCTATCACAGGTCTATTCTGACAGATGACTTGACTGCGAGTGTTTATTACACGTCTGATTCGGTTGATGGCTTGCCCTCTAGTATTCATTACACGTCTGATTCGGTTGATGGCTTGCCCGCGAGTATTCATTACACGTCTGATTCGGTTGATGGTTGACCACGAGTGTTGATCTGATACTGTAATAGTATCGAAAGAAAAGTATCGATAACAGTAAGTATAGGTATCAAAATTTTAATCTGGACCTATTTTTTTAAATTTGATAATAGTTTTAACTTTTTCATGATAATTGTATTTTCCTATTTATTTAAACACTGAAATTTACAGTGGTATTTAATATTTTCAAAACAATGTTTAAAATAGGATTTCCCGCTATCCAACTTCTTAAGAAACTTCCATTATTTACTTCTGGGGGCTATAATTTTTTAACTACACTCGTCGTTATATACTCTATCAAGATATATTAATAACTATTGAAAAGCACCAGAAGAATTGATGACATGCCCTGCTTCATATGCTTAAACAACGCACATATACTTTGGTACTTAGTTTGCTTGGGGCACCCTCAAGTTCAGCGAATTTATTGAGCGCTACAAAAGCTTCTTTAGTTTAGTTTGTGATGACCGTGCTCGTTGATAAAGCAAGGGGTAGTAGACTGGCGGCGACGTGCCCAGGCATCAGACTGTATTGGTAAATAAATATGAAAGGAAAATATCGGTATTAGTAGAGTATAGATACTTTTTTCACAACTCTACTCCTGCCACCTTAGTGGCAATCAACAAGGGTCCAATCCACTTGGTTGATCTCCATTGATAACAAAAATCAGCTGAGGTCGCTTTCTGTGCCTTAAAAACTGCACCTTGTGTCGGGGAAATCTTGTAAGAATGTCCTTCTTCCAACGTCTAGTTCTTTTATGTTAGGGTCGTGAATCTTAAAAAACTATAGTAAGTATTTTTCCCTAGTTTGAGAAAGTGAGAAAAAGTGGAGCTCACTAGGCCCTGAATTGTGACTCATAAATCCTGCAAATTTAACAATAAATGTATGTTAGGGCCTTGGCAGCCAGATCTCATACATGCTCCTTGACCTAGAAAAGGGGACACCAGAGGGGTAGAGATATATCTGAGTCCACCTGAGTAAAACTTAACAAATGCTTCTACGTAGTGAGGGTGGGCAATGCCATTGGCATTGTGTCAGCTTATCGGCTGTGTTAAGGTTGGTGACGGCTGAGTTCTGGAAGGACCCAGTGATATAGGTCACGCCCTCCCGTACAGGGTTACTTGGTGTACTGGACAATAGCATTATAATGATTGACTTGAGGTAAAGATAAAATGATGCTCGAGAGGGTTCAAGATTGAACAGCCACGGGACTGACTGCCTAGAATGTAGTTCAGCTGTAGTGCTGCGGTGAGTATAGGAAAATGGAGGGATTCCTCACTATATTTTCCCTGAAAATAACTTTTGTCAATGGAACAACACTAATAATGACTCTTCGTGGGTAAAAAAATCTGGAGGTAGACTATTTACTCTTATAGAGTTCAGGGCAGGGAGTACTTATTGGGGCGTGACCAACAAAGAATAATCAGCATAATATAATTTCCCCTTCATCATATTTGCATGGAACTTAACAACGACGAGAAGAGTTGGGAAACTGGAAAATCTTAAAATTGAAATGGAAAGGTGTGGTGTTAACATAACGAATTTTTGTGAAGCCGAGTGGAAAGATTAAGATGAAATAGGGTCCATAAATTAAACAACATTCTATTCAGGTGTAAAAAGTAAGAAAGAAGAGTGGCAATAATTATGAAAAATGAATTAATGAAAACTGTTACTAAAGTGATATGTAGTTAATATTTGTGATATTAACGTCGAATCAGTGTATATTTTGATAATACAAGTGTATATGCCAAACACCGACCATGAGATGGATTAATACTTAAATCTATAATGAAATTGGAGTAATCCTTCAACTTTAGGGAAGAGAGAAGTTGAACACCATCATAAAGGGAGATTATAACAGTGTGGTGTGAGAATAATAGGAGCAGAAGATTATAGAGAAATGGACAGAGGAATAGAAACAACAGAGGGCAGATCTAATTATGCCAGTGGAATGGCCTGGAGGAGACAAAAACCTGGTTCAAGCAATGGAAGACAGATCTGTATACATAAAAGAGCCAAGGAGATTTCTGCAACTACAAACTAGAATAAATACTTGCCAAACAATGATTCAGGAATGGAGAGAAGGATGTTAAGAAATTGCCAGGTGCCAACTTAGACTCAGGCCATAACGTACTGGTGGCGTACATCGAAACAAGATTGAAAATTATCAAGAAGAGCAAAAAAAAAACTAAGATGGAACTAAAAAAAATTAAGAAGCGATAGTGGCACTGTCAGAAATTCAATAGCACAAAAGTTAATTTGGGTGACAGATGAAAGTATAAGTTTGGAAGGGAAATAGAATAGATTTAAAAATAATTTTTGAAGGTGCTGTATAACAATGATGTGATAGTAAAGGGAAAACACGAAAGCCCTAGGTAAAAAAAGAAATAATTTGGAAAATGGAAGAAAATGAAATCTAAAAAGGTCAACAAATAAGAATAAATTAAGCTAAACAACGATATAAGAGAAGAAACAGACAAAGCGTGGAAATACAATGTAGAGAAAATATGCAATGAGAGTTTCGAATTGTAAAGATCGGAAGGTATTGCACCAAGTCCTATTACTATTGGGGTTTCATTATTGGTTGTTTGTGGTTTCACCAAGATCAACCATAGTAGCCCCAGGGGTGCACATACATACATATAGAGAAGTAAAAAGAAAAAGGATGTAAATAGAAGTATTGCAATTTAATGAAACAACATGATACATGATAAATATTTAGCACGTAATCTCAATAAGAACAGTCTATACAAACTAAGTAAGATTTTAGGTAGCATTGCCTAAGTCTAGGCCAACAAGGGGCGTGAGGCGCCAGAAGGACTAACTCAGACAATTGAGTTACGTTACTGGTCCCTCAATCACAAGGCATGTTGGCTGCGCACGTTTAGTTATGACTTACATAGGGCAAGTTCAAGTCCCGTTACATACGAGCGCCTAGAATACAGACCAAACCCCTTACAAGAGGCTCAACCAATTTACATAGGTATATTTAAACCTACGGGCCATGCCCGGTCGGGAACACGTCCCACAGTTTGATCACCCGACGGGCGGTCAATATCACAACACATACATAAGTAACTAATGACAGCTCCAGCCGCGCCAGAGGGGCAGAAACGGCTCATACGCTGTATACTCCAAAGGGGAGTAGTACTGCTAGTAACAAAGATAAAACCGCGGGCCAATCTTGAGAAGCATGAACGGCCCACAGGATACCCACTTAACACAAGTGCGTGGGATTGACAAAAGTACCTAACTAGGTATAGATCCCAGGCCTCCATATAACTTGAACCATCTCTTTCCCTGGCAAGCTACCTTTGAGTTACATCAGTGTCTCGATATTGACACGGTTTATTGCCTAATCCTTACAAGTAAGTTACCCTATTTATCTGGCCATAAAATAAGCTAATCCTAATCCTAATCTCTATACATCTACAACATCTAACTGTACATCTTTAACTCCTAACTTGAAGTTTACGTAACTCCTAACTTGTAGTTTACGTGATACTTCATTAACTCCTAACTTGAAGTTTGGATGATACATTCTTAACTCCTAACTTGAAGTTTACGTGATACAGTCTTAACTCCTGACTTGAAGTTTGGATGATACATTCTTAACTCCTAACTTGTAGTTTACGTGATACAGTCTCAACTCCTGACTTGAAGTTTACGTGATGCATTCTGTCGTACAATAGACTACTTTAGTAATTTGTTCCTGTCTCGTGGATCCATCTCCCCGAACTGTATTTCTACGTTGATCCAATGAATTAGCCGACGTGACGAGAGTGCGCTGTGATCCAACGGCCCTGATGGTGTCCAGCAGGATTCTATATTTCTTCCAAGCGGCCCAGCGAATATATACTATGAGAACCCCACGTGATGGGGTGAAGAGAAGGGGAAAAGATCCTTTTTATTCTGGAACATTGACTCGCGTCGGCCAACATCGTTCACGGCGCTTTCAGTTGATTGTAGTTCGTTGTCCGGCGCGGAGCTCTTGCCTGAGGTCACGCCCAGCCAGTTCCCTCGATGTTGTTGTTTTCAGCGGGGCATCAGACTCGACGGAAGAGTTGGTGAAGTAGGTATGTAAACAAACACACAAATGTTATGGGCGTAGCATTCAACACTATTATTTCATTTGTTAACTCTTGACGACTTGTTTGTAACACAAAAATATTCGTGTTTTACATTTGAACGGGGCTAAGCCAGACTAGCCCGTTACAGTATGACCTAATTTACAAAAAATAATTAACTTGGAGGGAATGAAAAAAAGGTGTTCGAACAATAGAAACAGAAAACATCAAATGACAGGTGGCGATTGATTATAAAGAGTTTTTGGTATTTGTAACAGATATAGAGAAAAACTGTAAGTCAAGAAAAAATAACCAAGGATCCTGGGGATATTGAGGCAGAAGATTATGTGGAGGAAAATGAAAAACAACCTGGCATTTTAAAGAGTAAGTGAAGAGAGCAATAAAATACATGCAAGGAAGGAAAGCTGCTTAAGATGACGTTATACCAGCTGACCTGCCGAAGAACCTAGGAAACCATGAATTAATGATGTTAACAAAAATCATAAATAAAATCTACGGAATTGGAGAATGACCCAAATGCTTTTTAGACGTAGCTATGGTGGCCCTAAATAAACAGAAACAATCTAAGAAATACAATGACAAAAAAATCATCAGCCTCATTTCTAATGTGGGTAAGATTGTGGCAAGAATACTCAAAAGGCTATTGTAACAAAAAATATAAAGTGTGATGGAAGAAGACCATTCAGTTTCATAAAAGGTAAAACATCCAGAGAGTCCATCGGGATGCTGAGAATAATTTCAGAGAGAGTGCTGGACGTCAAAGAAGTAGTCTACGTTCGTTATCCCCCCCTTTCACCCCGTGGGCATAACGTGTCAGGATGGACTTCGTGTGATGTATAGTTTATGGCAAATAACTGTTGGGTTCGTTTTAATTTGGTTTAAAAACTAGATTAATTACGCTACTAGAGTATAATGTGATATCAGATTTATAGCTAATTGAAAGTGCTTAGAATAAAAGTACTCATTCTATCAATGCCACTACTCAGCAGACCTATCTTCGGTCTTATAAACCTAGTTGGCGTTGGATACTCGACCACTCAGCGCTGCATTGTTGCTATCTAAGGCCCGCCATACACGGTGCTGGTTCGTTGCTAGATTGTCTGCTGGATTTCACTGCTCGTTGCCGTGCGTGATGCACTGCTGAGTATCAAGCAGAAAGCGCTGCTGAGTTGGCTTCAAACGAGGCTCGCCATCTGCAGGCTATATAGCCAGTTTACGAGAGAACGCTAACTCTGTTGTCAACAAACATGGACGGTGATGATGACTTGTTGGACGACGATATTTTCCGGGAAATTTGTACTCGTCAAAAACAATTAGTGATGGCAGTATTTTAAATAATTGATGCACTGAGGAGGCGCAGAAAATGTAGGAGACCACATGAACGTAACTACTTCTATCAATGACTGCACGTAATCAGCGGCGATCGTCGTGCCTGGTCACGTGACTGAAAGTTGCTCTCTGATTGGCTAACCTCCTGATCCAACAAGGAACCAAGAACGGAAAATAGCACGGGACCTATCAAGGTAAGCCAGCAGACTAGCCAGCAGCTGAGCCTTCAGTGACGTCATTTTCCAGCAGTGTGCTCTGCTCAATACCTAGCAAGAAATCTAGCAACGAATCTTGCACCGTGTGCGGTGGTCCTAACTCAGACTTACAAGTTGGGTTGGGACATCCTCCGCTGTGCAGAACACCTACTCAAGCTATAGGATTTTCTCTCCACAAGTTGGTTAGTCTTGATAGTTGAATATGAATCGCACTTTGGACTAGCCCCACTAGCAATTAGTGTTATTCTGTAATCCCCCAACCTCTCACTAAAAGGTCCAAAAACTCACTGTAAATACCCAAGAAGGAGGGGTGTTTCCCCTAAGCTACTAGTTTTGACTACACTCTTTGTTATACTACTTGTCAAAACAAACTTATTTTTTTTTAAAAAAAAAGCATGAACTATTATGAATACGTGACTGCTGAGTCAAGATAGTTGACGGTGTGAGTTCTTAGGCTTACAGTAGCCCCATGGCTTCTTTGGTGCTGACTGACAGATCACAGCTGACTTCTGACAGCCAACAGTTAGGTATATACATACATTATGACCGTCAGAAGTGACAGCTGCTAAACACATGTTTTTGCAGATCATCTGGTTCAGCGTAGGGATACTTAATTTGGTCTGGTAACTTTTTGAAGCTGTTAGAAGTTAGCTGTGAGCTGTCAGTCAGCACCAAAGAAGTCATAGGGCTACTGTACATGATCTAGTTTACCTTGTATCGTCACTTCCCCTTCACTCGAATATGTAGAGGAGGTAACGATAACTATTACAAAATAAATGCATAAAAAAGTAGAGAATGGGATATATTTTATAAGCGTAAGAGAAATAAATAGGTAACAATAATAGATTTATTAAAAAAACATAAAAAGATGATATAGGGTTACAATTTATAGCAGGAAAACAGTAATAAATGTCCGTTAAATTTATTAAGGATACGTGTAACTCTTAAAAGTATAAAGGAAAACATTAAGTTTTAAACTGACAAATTTGATAAGATTTAACAACTCCAAAATTATAGAAATTTCCCATAGCACAGGAGAATACGTGTCTAAGACGACATGGAACAGTCAATTGGAAGTTAAGTTGGTAGAGAGTATTGGATTCCAAAACAGCCGGGCTAGCGCCAGACTACCTCCAGAAAGGTCTAAACAGAAAACATGGTGAATTAATTACTAATAAAAATATAACTGCAAATCCTATAGTTTTAGAGTTACAAAACTAAATGTCGGCCCAGTTATTTAGCTTGATTTGAAATTAAGGAAGGTCCCATGGATACACTAAATAATAAATGGTAAGAGGAAGGTCTGTGAATTACATTAGCAGATGGATAACAATCAGTCAACACAACATTGTACTATGGCTGGCCCTTTCCCACTGGGTACTGCCAGAGCACTCAATAGTACATTTGTACCACCACCCACTCCCTGGGATATACATCAAATCTACTACACACCAACTTTAAACACTTGGACTAATGAGGTGCCAACAAGGGGTGAATGAAAATATTATTCGTGCGGACCACTATACAAAACTAGCCGTGTTCCACACTTTGCACACCCAAAATAGCAACACAGATAAAGAGGGGTGCCAACAAGAATGCTGTGAGATACTGACCTAACTAGGTCCTCAAATAAAGGTGTTAGACAAACTGCTTGTAGCCATATAAAAATTCTAACAAGTAAGCATGACGTCCACGGCGTCATGGGATATTGTGAAGTCATAGGGACTCAAGACGGAGTAAGGAACTTATGGAGAAGAGGACTCTTAAAGCGAGGTCCTTATTACATATAGAGCTCAAACCCCCAGTATTTAAGGTATGTCCATGGAAGAGGGAAAATATATAGTCAGACTATCTGACTAAAGGAATTAAGTCAGATTGACACAAAACCAAATTTAGTCATTCTGACTAAAATAACGAGTTTGAAGGACTTAGAAAACATTATAGCTGCTTCGACAAATGGAAACACAATAAGTCTTCTTGACTACGGCAAATAGTCTGAAGGACTTAGAAAACATTTTAGCCGCTTTAACTGACTAAACTAGGTCAGAAGAACACAGCAACAAAACTTAGTCACTCTTAGAACTAAGAATACATTATAGCCGCTTCGACTAAAAGAAACAAAATTAATCTCTTTGACTATGGCAACAAGTCTGAAGGACTATAATGTATAGTATATAATGGAATTAGATTTGATTGCCACCACTAAGTTATAGTGGCGTGGAAACTCAGCCTTTATTCCAGTTGATAGATCAGGATATGCCCAGTTGATAGATCAGGATATCACCGATTACCAATAAGTGTGAGTAATAGGATGTTCCTAGGTGTTTCACACCTGACGCTCCTTTTTCGGGCTTCATATTTTATTATCGTATTCTTTCATATGATTATGGATGAACAATGGATGGTTTGTATTGTTTCTAACTGTAATTCTGTCTACTTCCTGATCACATGTTTCTATATCAATAAACTGATTTGTTAAACTTGTAAATATTGTAATTTATGTGTTCTGTTGTGAGCAACACCTAACATCATGGAACATTATGTATGTTGATGAAACCTGTGTTAACGCGTGTCATGATGTAAAAACATGCTGGCAGTTCAAACTATAGCCCGCTGTTACGACGCCCATTGGAAAAGAAACTCAATCATTGTGCATGCTTGAGGGAAAAGAAACTAAATCATCATGCATGCTTGAGGGAAAAGAAACTCAATCATTGTGCATGCTTGAGGGAAAAGAAACTCAATCATTGTGCATGCTTGAGGGAAAAGAAACTAAATCATCGTGCATGCTTGAGGGAAAAGAAACTAAATCATCGTGCATGCTTGAGGGAAAAGAAACTCAATCATTGTGCATGCTTGAGGGAAAAGAAACTCAATCATTGTGCATGCTTGAGGGAAAAGAAACTAAATCATCGTGCATGCTTGAGGGAAAAGAAACTAAATCATTGTGCATGCTTGAGGGAAAAGAAACTAAATCATTGTGCATGCTTGAGGGAAAAGAAACTAAATCATCGTGCATGCTTGAGGGAAAAGAAACTAAATCATCGTGCATGCTTGAGGGAAAAGAAACTCAATCATTGTGCATGCTTGAGGGAAAAGAAACTCAATCATTGTGCATGCTTGAGGGAAAAGGGGTTTTGTTCCCAATTCCCTTCTCATTTACAAATCAAAACAAAGAACAGGAGATTTCCACGATGACATGAACTACACTAATTTCAGTGAGTGGGCCAGTGATAAACTGTTGTCTAATGCCACCCCCAGAAGTGTTATAGTAACGGACAATGCTAGTTATCACTGTGTGCAGGTGGACAAGAAACCAACAAGTGAATATTTAAAAGATGATGTCAAAATGTGGCTAAGAAAGAACAGCAGATCATTCACTGAATAAATGAGAGAATCAGAGTCAATTGAACTTGCCAAACAGTTTCTTGTGAGAGGAAATACAAAATTAGTGAGATATTAAAATATAAAGGCCATAATATCACGCTGCTCCTAATACAAAGTACATGGTTTAGGGCTATGTAAAAGGACAAGTGACATAATATATCTCAAGTTATTCTCTTGAGGACAGAAAAAGGTGTGAAAGATTGTTTCAATACTACACTGCAGAAGAGTAATAGGAGTTCTGAGACCATGTTCACAACATTGAGGACAATTATCGGCAAAAGGATGCGTTGTTGGATGAAGTGATAGAAACATTGGTAATTATTAACGAAGAAAGTTCAGATTCTAGTGTGAGTGAATCTTTCTCCAGGGAAATGCTAGCCAGGGGTGGAATTCTTCAGACTAGTAGTGTAGTCGCGCCTTTCTGTCTATTCATTGAGTCAGCCAATTTCTTAGAAGGGGTAACTTACTATTATTATAGAAAAAGTTTTTTTTGAAAGTTGTCAAGCTTATTTATAGTAGTATTCAAAAACAAACCGTATAAATGAGGTAATAATCGTACATACATAATTATTTTACCTATTAGGTATTTTTTAAATAAACAATGTGGACATTAAACCTTTTCAAGTGCTTATACAAAAAATACTTTTTATATTTCATTCCAACCTAATTCTGTTATTAGATTTACCAATAGCCATATATTCACTTTGACCGGCATCAAATACCTTTTCAATGATATGATAAATAAGGTTTATATTCTTATCTAAGGAGTTAGCCAATTATTATTATTATCTCTATTATTTCCAATAGTGAATTACTTTCGATATAGCAGATTGATAAAACTCTGAATTTCTTCAAGTTTTTACTAAACTCACATACTTTCTTGCACAAAGAAGTAAACTGTATTATATTAAAAATTTTCAGCGCTATTATTTATCGTTATTAGTCCACAATTATTGAAAAGAAGGCCTATATTATAAGGGTAAGAAAATAATATACCCATTATCTTTATTTTTATCATATTCTTGCCATTGCTTATACCAAAAATAAAATCATACTCTTTAGGCTTAAAAGAGTTATTACTTCAACAGCATAAATTTTCACTCTGTCTAAAATATTAAGATTGATGTCTTATGCCAATTGTTTTCACTCCTTGATTTTGTTAGTATTATAACAATATTTATTAATATTTTCCAAACCACACACTAAATACTCAATATTATTAATATTTGTTGTTGTTTCAGTTCAAGTTGGGTAGTGGCGGGTAAGGCTGACCCAATATCCCCTCCCAGAATTCACGTTCACCCGGACTCACCAGCCACCGGGGATTTATGGATGAAACAAGTGGTATCCTTCGACAAGCTCAAACTAACCAACAACCAATTGGATGACAATGGCCATGTAAGACATTATATTAATATCTAATACTATTTGATAGTAATAATCATTGACCAATGCGAAACAATATCAGAAAGGAGAAAAATGTGTGTCAATTTATAACAAAGAAAGTGATCATACTAGGTTAAATAACTTGCACTTTCTAGACACGAATATGTCCACTTATGAAATACAACTAACATATAATAGTTAATATAATCCATATTTGAGTAATTTAACGACTTAATATTATTTATTATTTTTATTTATTTGAGATTTTTAATGTGCACTTTCTGAACAGACTAGGAAATATCAGCACACGAGAATTTTGATGAGTGGTAGCGAGAAAGCTTACAAATTTTGATGAGTGGTAGCGAGAAAGCTTACAAATTTTGATGAGTGGTAGCGAGAAAGCTTACAATTTTGATGAGTGGTAGCGAGAAAGCTTACAAATTTTGATGAGTGGTAGCGAGAAAGCTTACAATTTTGATGAGTGGTGGCGAGAAAGCTTACAATTTTGATGAGTGGTGGCGAGAAAGCTTACAAAATTTGCCGGAAAAGGTATTCTCACATACCTTTCAGGGTTATTTTAGATGCCAAAATCGACATGGAACCGACGGGTTTGCTTCCTCTCCGAAGGAAAATATGCTACGGTTTTTATCGCTAAAGAAAAATCTATTGACTTTGGCTGGGTTTGAACCCACGAACATCGAACCCTGAGGCAAACACTTTACCCCAAGACCACCGAGTTTGACAACGACTTAATTTATGGGACAGAAATGAACCAGGTACTTTGGAGAACACTCCCTCACATTTACGTAAACATATGGCGTTAAAAACTAATCGATAACTCACATGTTTAAAACTAGCCTAAGTGTGCCTTGCGAAGATTCAAATCGATACCCATCAATTCCAACTAGGTCAATTGTGAGATCTATAACTTATAGTGCAACGATAAGTTACTAGCATTTTATCTATCTTTGAGATAAATACCATGGTCTAATTTCAGAAAAAGGAGCTGAAATTTGTAAAGTTAACTAAAAATGATCAAATACCAAATAACAAACTCATTATAAACTATCTTAAAATGCAATTCATGCGTTCAAAATACTAAAATATGATTCAAACAAAATAGATTGCTTTCATAAAATTTAAAATATAGGTGTGTTTGATTCTTTCGCTAGTCATGTTAATGTAATAGCAATGTAGCTAAGCTCCAATCTTTGTTAATGTTAAATCAGTTATAAATACGCTTTTAATACGTTCCGACATCAATGTTGAGCCGTGGAAGCTCATCCTTGCGCCAAAGAGATTTGTTGACGGTCAGACATGGACAGAGAAGTTTGCCATGAGAGAGCGTAGGCCTCATTGCTGTCTACATTTTCAAGACAGTAAATCTCTCGTGCTGTGTGACTGTCGGTGATCTTAAAAGATGGCGCTCTAAGAGAGGGTTTAATTCCCTCCTTCCCCCTTACCATTATCACCTATCGAAAGAAAGTACTGGGAGTAAACCAGATCTTCTCAAAATTGAATAATGATAATATATCTTAAAAATATAAAATAATACGATTGACACCCATCATGTAATTCAGTTTTGGGTGGTTGTAAACAATATCTTCTGCTCGAATGAATAATTTTAAATGGAAGCCATAAAGATGAGGAACAAAAACACCGCCGTTTCAACAACCACAATCATTTAGTAATTTACTGGACCATTCTGCGAACCTGTCTCTGCAGTGTTGACAAAGAATTCTGAGCCCCTGCCTTGAGAATTAAACCTCTAATATTCTGCGCGCTAAGGTGTTTCTTTAGTAAATGTTATGTTAAACTCTCGAATTGTATGTTAATTTGCATATGGGTGAGCTCTATTATGTTACCTTTCAACCTCGCAAGAACAGAATCTGCGCATTCGCCACAATATTTCTATCATCAAGATATATATCTGAAAACGTTTGGTTTGATGAATCTGTGAAAAGATCAGTACTCGAATATATCGATACATAAATGCAAGGTGCTACTCTTTAGACGACGATGTGCAACATAAAAGGAACGGGGGGAATAAAATGGTATAAGACATGTTCTTAATTTAAACACCAGGAAAAGGGGGAAATATAGAGGGAAAGATCTAGGATAGAACTAATGTGGTTCAATGAACATTAAAAAATAATTACAGAAGTAAGAGTGCTGAGTCATTGAAACTAGGTAAAAATATTTAAGGTGATCCAGGCCAAAGATATTTTATTTTTTTATTTTGATCACCACGTATTACTACCCATTCGGGCTATATGACTATGTATTAGTTACACTAATGTGACAGGGATTAGGAATGTTGAATTTAAAGGAAGTATACCCTTATTTGGGTGGAGAAAGAGTGAAAAATTTTTTTAGGTATAACACCCTCAATAAATTCGACCATGATAGAATTTTGATCTCCCGGACTTTGGTATTACAGTTTATTCTGAGAGTAGCGCTTATGAACATGCATCCACCAAAGCAATTTAGACCAAAATTGATATCGATGTTAGCATAATGTGTTTACTCCTTAATATTTATCTTCACCCCTAGCCATCAGTCCTAGGACCATGCAAAACGTGTATGAAATCATCGGCTACCCGTCTCGGTGCCTCAGAATGGTAGGAACTTATCCACAGTACAAATGCAATTCGGTAATAAGATCGTTGGGCTAACACGATCCTGAATGACAGAAACGTAAGTCATTTGACCTTCATTCAACGTCCATAACTCTACATCGTAATTATATAACATTTATTCATAGTTCATCAATCTATTCCCCATAATTACAATAATCAATTTTTGAACAGTGACTTACACGTCATTTGCTCATGATCTGAATAATACACTATACTTACATGGCTTCAATCATTTATCACAACCAAGCTTAATTTTCAAACAGCATTTGATATTGGATCAAAATCTTGCATCATACTTAGACTTGATTATACCCATACATGTTAATTATAACATATTTTATGATTGATAAAAAACATGTTTTATACTAAAATAACATTTGATTATTGAATTGAACTATGCTTAGTACTTAAACAGCATTTGATCATCGATTTGAACTCCTCATCATAAGTAGACTTAACTGGGGCTCTACATAATATTTAGACTTAGTCGTAGCCGAGCATGATACATTATATTTGAGGATTTATCTAATCCATGCTTCATACTTAAACAATATTTGACCATTGATTTGAACGCTATATCATACTCATATTTGATCATAGTTGAGCATGAGATATACATTATATTTGATAGTTGATAAAAGCCATGCTTCTTACTTGACCGACATTTTACCATTGACCTTAGTCCAGCATTCTTAGACATAATGTGATCACCGTTCATTGCCATGCTTGCTACCCACATATCATTTGATCGCCGATTAAAACAATACACCCAATACTTTATTAAACACTAACTTTATGCTTAGATGACATTTGAACATTCATTCGAACCCTGAATTATACTCCAATATCATTTGATAGTTACTCAGATGCACGGGTGATACTTGCGTCACATTAGATCATTGCTTCAATCCATGCTCCCTACTTAGAAAACATGTAACCATCTATCTGTACCTTGCGTAGTACTTAGACTTTAAAATAGATTCTAGGATGCAACTCAACAACTTTATATATTGAACCGTTATACCTCTAAGTGTAGAATATTTACAGGTGAGGAATACATCGTTTGGACATGATACATACACGTTATATTTACTTGAGCAGAATAATGTACAATGTTACCATTCATCGATCAGCCTAATTAATCATGCAACATTTTACTAGTTAATGATATACCTATCCAAAAGGTTTGATAAAAGCTTGTGAAATTTTGTAAAGTATGGTGAAGTCCTGTGAAGAGGTATAATATCTTTCAATATATGACTCTTCCATTCTAGTTTCAGTCATTGGCAGTTAGGACCATGATCACACCTTATGTTGATATATTAATAGAGTTAACCAAGAGGTAACACTTAACTTGAACGGTTCTACTCATTGATACTTAAACCTACAATGGTACTTCCCGTTAATATATTATAATTTTTCTATTGCAAAATCAATAAATATGTGAATCCTGGTTCTACTGTAGCTCCAATAATTTATACTTAGGCCAAGGTATGAATATCGACTTGAATGATTTCTATATGGTTTCAGTTATTGATACTTAGACCTATAATACTATCCTCTTTTGATATCTTACAAGTTACCCAAGAAGTGATTAAGTAAGGGATTATTCTTACATTGAATGGTTTTAGTGATTGTGTTATTTTGGTTTAGGTATCAATCTATTTAGGTATATTGTGTAGGTTTCCTCATTATGCAAATCATCAAGGTATGACTCTGACCATGAAAGGTTCCACTATATTTTCAGTCATTTCTTCAGTTACTCAATATGAGAGTACTGCTTCTTAAACCTAAGTTACTTTTACGTTTTCACTATGGTAGCATCAACCAAAGTGTGGCTACCTTAAAAGGTTTCAGTCATTTTATCGCTGTAACTATGACTCTAATCCCTGAAACAGAAGAGAGGAAGTCTCTATGTTAGTCTAAAGACGACATAGGATGTTGATCAATGAAAAAATGTTTTCTACAGATGAAGCATGGATGATGCAATATTAAAATAATACATAATATATAATGTGTGAATATGAACGATTATCAAATGAAGTTTACGTATAATGCATGGCATGTTTGAATATTTATATTAAATATGAATGACTTTAATCGATTATAAATAACGTGCAGATATGATGCGTGATTCTGAACAATGATAAAATTATATCTAAATATAATGCTGGGGTGGGATCAATGGTTAAATATAATGTATGTCCCATGCTCGGTTATGATCAGAGGCATGATGAGGTGACATAGAGCTACAATCAAATGATCAAGGTTGTTTGAGTATGAAACGTGGCTTTGATCAATCATCAAATATAATGTTAGTAATATATAAAACCTAAGTTTGATTTAGCTTACAGATAAATGATCAAATGTTGTTTAAATATGACTCATGGCTTTGTTCAATCATCAAATATAATTTAAGATTAATACATAGCTAATATAAAGTCTAATTATGATGAAAAGCTCCAATCAAACTTGTAAAGTAGTTTCACGAGGCCGTCTGTCTCTCTGTCTGTCCGTCTGTCTAGCTGTCTGTATCTCGCCTAAGAGCTAAAAAATAATAATTACAGATCAGGCTAAAAATTAGCATCTTGGGCTTTTATAAGGACCCCTCCAAGGAGGTTTTAGAATTATATATCTAACCCAAAATTAAGGATAGTTTACTGATAAGCAAAAATAGAAGAAATCGCATTTATAAATATTCACTTTAAAGATTTTGATTAAATTTTGCATACAGTAACTGTATAACATTACCAACAATGTGGAAATTCTGGTTTATCCATGAAAATGAATTTAATGGTATTTTACATTAGCATAACTATACATATTTGATCATATCTTTGAAACTATTTGTGATATTAAATAACTTAACTTTGTAAAGTTCTATTCTAAAGTGCTATTAAAAATAAAAATCTTTAGCTGAAATATAGATTTACAAAACCAATTGTTTCTAAGCTATAAGCAAATACCTGACAGCATGGTCTTATACATGTTCATTAACCCAGCCCAAGGGACACCAGAGGTAGAGAGGCTTCTCTGAGTCCACATGGGTCGAACTTACCAGACACTTCCACGTAGTGGGTGTGGGTCATGGCATCGCCAGTGCGGCAGCTTAACGGTCGCAATTAGGTTGGTGGTGTCTAAGTTCTGTAAGGACCCAATGATGTAGGGTATATAGCGTCCCCCTGCAGAGGGGTATGTGACTGGTGCCAGGCAACAGCGGTATCAGGATTGACTTGAGGCACAGAGCAAATGATTATCGAGATGATTCAAGATCGAACAGCCACGGTCGTGATCGCATGAAGTGATGTCTCAGCCGTGGTGCTGTGGTTTGTATAGGAAAGGAGAAAACTGCCACATTATATTTTCCCTGAAAACCCCTTTTGTCAATGGAACAAAACCAATGATGGCTGTTCCTGAGGTAAGAAATTCCGGAGGTAAACTAGTCCCTCTTTCGAATCTACGGGTGGGGACTACTTTACTAGGAGCTTTCAACCAAGAATCATAAAATAAAACTTTCCCTTTCAACATAGGGGCTTTAAATGTAAGGACAATGAGAAAGCCTGGGAAACTGGAAAATGGAAAATTGAAAGGTGTTGTGTGAACGAACATAGTGGGTTTTTGTGAGGTCCAGTGTAAATATCAAGGTGAAGTAGTGTCTGAAAATTATTCATGTGGAAATAGTCCATAAAAAGGAGGGAAGTGGTGAAAAGTGTCACTAAAGTGATGTGCCATAGTTATAGGTTAATTTTTGTGGATATTTTAATAGTACAAGTGTATATGCCAACAATCAACCACGATGATAAAGAAATATACGATGAAATTGAAGTAATTATTCAACGTGAAGGAAGAGTGAAAGTGAACACCACCATCATTGGCGATTGGAACATTGGGGTCGTAGAAGAACGGGTGCAGAAGATAATAGGGCCATCTGGACTGGGGAATAGAAACAACAGAGGGCTGATACTCGTCAAATTCTGCCAGCAGAATGACCTGGAGGTGACAAACACCTGGTTCAAGAAATGGAAGACAAAGCTATACACATGGTAGAGCTTAGAAGACATAAGCAGTACAAACTAGACTACATTATTGTAAAACAATGATTCAAGAATGGAGTGAAGGCTGTGAAGACATTGATTCGGACCACAACCTACTGATGGATTACATTGAAATAAGACTGAAAAATATCAGGAAAACGAGCAAGAGAAGATTGTGGTGGAACTTAAAAAAATTAAGAAGCAAGAGTGGCATTGTGAGGAATTCAATAGAACAAATATTAAGTGAGGTGACAGAAGAGAGTATAAGTGTGGAAGGGAAGTGTAATAATGTTGAGAATTATTTTTAAGGCGCTAAATGACAATATTATAAAAGTGAATAGGACTGCACGAAAGCCCTGGGCAACAACAGAAATGTTTTAGAGAATTGAAGAAAGAAGAAAATGAAAAAAAAGCGTAAACAAAAAAAAATAAGGCTAAACGTGTTAAGGAGAGAAACAGACAAAGCGAGGAAATACTATATAGAGAAGACATGCGATGAAATTATTGAAATGCAAAGAAAAGGAAGATATGTTATAATGTACCAGATACTAAGGAACTGGGAGGGAATTATAACAAAGGTGCGAACAATAGGAATATAAAATCCCAAGGGTCAGATGGTGATGTACCATGAAGAGGTTCTTACGATTTGGGAACTATATAGAGAAGAACAGTAGGACAAGGAAAATTGACTAGTAAACCTTGAGATTAAAGTAGAAGAAGAGGTAGAGTAAGACAAAAAAGGATCTGTCATTTTAAAGATTGAAGTGGAGAGAGCCAAAACGGATATGCGAAGAAGGAAAGCTGCTGGAGATGATGACATACCAGCTGACCTTCTGAAGGAACTGGGAAACAACGGATTAACGGATCTGAAAACACTTATAGATATTATCTACGAAACAGGAGAATGACCCAAGGACTTTCTAGACGCAACCATGGTGGCTTTAAAGATGAAGAAGCAAGCCAATAAATGCAGTGACCACAGAACGATCAGTCTTATCTCTCATGTGGGGAAGATTGTGAGAATAATAATCAACAAGCGACTGAAACCGAAAACAGAAAATGAGATGGCAGAAGACCAATTTGGATTTAGAAAATTAAAAGAAACCACAGATGCCATCGGTGTACTGAGAATAATTTCAGAAAAAGTGCTAGGAGTCAATATATTTTTCATTAGCTGCCAAAAGGCGTTCGATAGAGTGAAATGGAAGAAACTGATGGAAATACCTAAGAAGCTCGCATCAACTGGAGGAACAGATGTCTGATTGCAAACAGGTACCTAAGACAGCGAGTGAAGATAAGTATAGCTAGGGCAGGTATATATAGTTGACCGGAAATTAAAGTAGGGGAGAGGGAATGGTACTAGAGGTGTGTAAATAACAGCAATTATAGTAGGTAGATGACCTTGAGAAAACAATCTACGTCCGTAACAAACGGTATATGTAACCGTGGCCTTTGAGGGGCTACACATCTGTGACCACGACGGTTTTTTTTTTGG
>CABFOW010002789.1:37876-52586 GCA_902141385.1 Timema californicum | reverse complement strand
CCCCCCCCCCTTCTTTTCCTTATCATGTTCCCTTTCACGAAGTCACCCCCAGAACGCCAAGGTCACAAGTGTACCGCCCACCAAACATCATGGTCATATATGTACCAGTTCCCAAACGCCACGGTCACAAGTATACCCCCAAACGCCACCGTTATAAGTGTACCACCCCCCACCGAACGCAACGGTTACAAGTGCACAACCCCCTAAACGTTATGGTCATATGTGTTCAGCCACCCAAATGCCACGGTCACATAAACCGTTTGTCACAGACGTAGATTGTACTCTGAAGGTCATCTTCTTACCATAATTACTGTTATTTACACACCTCTAGTACCATTTCCCCTCCCCTATTTTAATTTCCGGTCAACTAGCTGTACCTGCCCTGGCTCTACTAAGGTGGGGCTGAATGATGGAGAGACAGACAGCGTAGAGATAGAATGAGTAGTGAGACCGGGATGATGTTTGTCACTCAGTCTGTTCAAATTGTATGGAGAGTGGCTGGTTAGGGAAGCCCTGGAGGGACGTGGCAATTACAGGATAGGAGGACGCGTTATCAACGCAATTAAATAGGTGGGTGATCTAGCATTGCTGGCCAGAAATAACCTGGAGTTGAAGGAAATGATGGACCGGCTAGTAGAGATAGGGGAAGATATGTCATGGAGATCAACACTGAGAAGTCAAAAGTAATTGTGATTTCAAAATTGAAGAGCCGCTGAAAATAAAAATTGGAAACCAGGATTAGAAAAATATAGAGCAGATCAAGTACCTGGGAAGTCTGCTGACAAAGGATGTCTACTGCACTTAAGAAATTAGGTCGAGGATCGCCTTGGCCAAGGATTTTTTTTTATAAGAAGAGGTTACTGCTAACCAGCAAGTTAAGTTTGGAGGAACTAATGAAGAAATTTATGAAATTCTACATTTGAAGCATGGCACTCAATGGAGCAGAAACTTGGACTCTTATGAAGATGGAAAATAAATACTTGGAGAGGTTTGAAATGTGGTGCTGGAGAAGAGTTGAGAGGATCTGGTGGACAGACAGGATGACAAATGAACAAGTCCTAAGAAGGGTGTTTGAGAGAAATATTTTTTATGTAATTCTTCGGTACAAATCAAACTGGATCATACATATTCTTAGGAATAACTGTCCTTTGCATGACGTCATAGATGGAAAGATTGAGGGAAAGAAGAGCATAGGAAGAATGAGGATTCAAATATTGTATGACTTGAAGGAAAGAAGAACATTCTGGAAGCTGAAGGAGAAGACAAAGGACAGGGTGGTTTGGAGGTCAGAGTTCACGGACAAAAGGAATGGACCTGTCATGAGAGTAAGACAAAACACCTAATAATAAGCAAATATTTATTCTTTATGGAGCTATGAAAACATAAATTGTTTGTCATGCCATTTGAGGCGCATATATGTTCCTTATTAATCAATGTTTGGTGGAGTGTATCCGCACGAATGAATTTTTACATGTATGTATCATGTCATTTCACAAATCTAACCAACATTTAGTAAATTACTATATTTTAAGATGAAAGAAAATCTGTGCTGTGCACTGTACCAATTATTTATCAAGACGCCTGTACAGATTCAAGACTAATATATTTCTTGTATATAGACAGCTGTATTAGCGTAGGTTCATGTGTGTCCTTTGTTTTTTTGTTCTTGCGTGGGATGAAGGTTACCAGAATAAATCTTACTCATATCGTATTATCATAAGGTTTAACATCAGAATATAGCACTACATTTCTCTAAGCATGTGTGCAGAATTATTCCTTACTATACATAAGTAGTCTGGTTAAGCTCAAGG
Organism: Timema californicum; assembly: GCA_902141385.1. Classification (NCBI taxonomy): domain Eukaryota; kingdom Metazoa; phylum Arthropoda; class Insecta; order Phasmatodea; family Timematidae; genus Timema; species Timema californicum. The sequence continues at coordinate 50,775 of CABFOW010002789.1, read as the reverse complement.
CAAATTATTAAACCAGAGTATTATTATTTAAGGTGCTAAACAGTTCTGCAGTTAAATATGAGGTGAAGCATTTTTCAAATTTTTCACATGACTGAATACGTGATTATTCTTTTTGAATAATATCTCAAATTACTTCAAAGCACCAATAAGAATTAACGATGAACAATCCAACTCAACAACGAAATGTTTGCAAAAATAAAAACATGCTAGAGTAAGATTAGGTTGTGGAGATTCCAGTTAAGTTCAAATAATGTAACACAATAATAAATGACCCAACCCTAAGAACGGATGATCTAACAGATGCTAGAAATTATATTGAATAAATTCAGATTATTAAACATTATCTTGTCTCATGATTTAAATCAATTCAAAATGGAGGCTCCTTTCAGTTTATTTCAAAAACAATTTGACAAGAATGTTTAAAATTCTCCAAACAAATTTTAATTGGAGAGTATAGAAATACAAGGCAATGAGGACCTTAAGAGACTATTTCAAGATATACAAATTGTTGACCTTGATATTCTATTTCTATCAGTTGATAAGTTTATAGTACTCAGAATTACGTGCATTCATAAAATAAACATGGGTAGCACATGCAGTGCAGTTTGGCACTGTTTAATTTATTAGATTGATAAGAAAAGTTACATGATTAATTTTGAATCATAGGTATTAATACTCTAATTGATAATAGTTTATATTTAATTAAGTGTGATACGTATTTTCATTAATTTTAAATCTTTTTATAAAGCACATAAGAAATGTAATGATAATACCTATATTTTCAACTAGTATTGCATAATTAGTCCGTATCTTTGAGTGCAATAATTGTTTGGTCAGTACAAGTAGTACGGGTTAATCTAGATAAGAAAGTAGGCTATGTATTGGATGTGGAGAGGGGAAGAAAAAGGATAAAGAGCACCTGTAAAGTTGTAGAAAGAAGCTTAATTAAATCGTTCCTATGTAATAATAATAATAATAATAATATTTAGCATCGCGTCTTATGTTCTTAGAAAGTCAAGGGTAAGAGTGTTGAATTGACTGATGGTTGTCACAATACAAGTTTTAAAAATAAAATGTGTATGTAGATTCTGTTGGTAGGCAAGAGGTTTCCTACTTTCAGATCCTTTGTGGAGTCAATCTCGCTCACTCACCTGAGCCTGATTGATGGTATTGACATTTTGAGCGTAAGCTCTATATTAGTTAACAAACTGAAAAGAGAATAATTGAATAGCTTCAACAGAGCTGACGTCAAATATTATTGTTTAATCAAACTAATCCCTTCTATAATTCGTATTACTATTATTATTATTATTAGCACCGCGTCTTACTACCCGTTCGGGTTATACGCACTTACGCTAATGTGTAATGGTAGGGTGATTGTGAGATGAAATGGAGGACCTACAGTTTAACGTGGAATCCGAACCACGGTGGAGGCCTGGCATTCCCCACATTCACAAGATGTCTTGTCAGAGGTGAAGGAAGGGTTTGGTAATCAGATAAATCTTTGCCGGGACCGAGGATTGAACCCCGGCCGCCAGCATAGAAGTCTGATACCTTACCCCTAGACCGCCAGGTCACCAATTCTTATTACTAGTCAGTATATTTTCCAAACTATTCTGTAGATAATATCAGTGTTTGCCACTTTTGACTTAAGTTTAAATTGTATTTCTTAAATGTAAAAATACTAAGCATTTTAAAATTAAGTTTATACATCTACAACAAACATTATTGTAGAATTCCTATAGTATTTTGTTTGTTATATAAATAATATTAGTCTAATATTATAGCTTTGTGTATACTTTTAGCCTATTTTAATACTATTTTATATTATCTTTAAATTTGTAGTAGGCCTAGGTAGTAAAAGGGAGATTTCTTTTCAAGTTTATCAACCACTTTTTTTCACCATAATGTTTTAATAATCCGAATTAAAATTTATTTCCTTAAACGTACTAAATAGTTATCACACTAATAAATAAATGTATATTTAATTGAATTTGATTCCCTACGTGTTACTTATAAAATAAAAACCATTAGATCATTCTATTGTTACAGATTATCTTGAACTCGATGCATAGGTACCAGCCTCGCTTCCACGTTGTCTATATTCCACAGAAAAATGAACTACTTGGCAATGAATCTCAAACAGAGAATTTTAAGACATTCATTTTCCCCGAGACAAGATTTACGGCTGTGACTGCTTATCAGAACCACAGGGTAAGTGTCAGGTAAGCTTTCACCGTGAAACACATTAATTATGTTTTTATAATTGTCAAAACCAATGTTTAATTTGAGCAGCATACTAATCATTGTCAAATCTATACAAGCACCCGGAAAACTATATGTTCCACCTTTTGCATACAATGTCAGTTATACATAGCTTTTACCTTCATCTCCCCACCGATTTTGTTATACAAAATGTATTGTTGGTGTTAATTTGAACAACCCTACTTTGTTGCTTAATGAGATTAGGACTAGTTCTAGTACTGTTAGGTTTAGATCCCCCTTTTAATAATTTCTTTTTATTAAATTTGTTGATACAATTTACACGTTTAGATTTAATCTCTTTGTCTAATTTTTTAAAACATACTTGGCTCTTTCTTTGTCATTTTTGACTGCAGCCATCAACATAACCCTCACATAGGTTAATAGACATTCGATCAGTCTTTTATTTGAACCTCAAAGAACTATTTTTTCTAGTCTGGAAAATTTAATGATAATCTAGGTGGAGGCTTTTGTATCTAAATTTACATAAGCTTGCCTTAGAAGGTTTTAAGGTCCCACCACCATTGATCTACTCTTTCAAAGAATAAGGAAAGTTTAGATCATATAGTACAGTATGGGATATTTTATCATTGATGAAAATTTCCTCGAAATTACATTTTATACTTTAGCCCTGAAAAGATATTGGTGGTGGATTGTGCAGCTCTCCCAGAAGAGGTTAGTTACACGTTCTATTAGCCTCTCTTTCATTGTTATCGTTCTGTCTCTCCTTAACCAAGTCCTTTGAATGAGGACTGATGATGGTATCTTGAAAGATGTATGTAGACTCTTTACAATAGCTCCTAGAAGCTCACCATGAACAAACTTTGTCTACTGACAAAATCATTCCCCAGTCAGTCCCTTACTTTGTCAGGAGCCCATTTAACTTATTATTGTTATATTTTATCTTCGGTGATTTTTGTTTCTATTGTCAAACACGTTCTTTAAGATTTTCAAGACTTTGGGAGCTTCATCTAGTTTATCATTAAAATAGGTTGATTTTTAATATTGTAAAGCCAATTTTACAATTATTTATTGACTGTGTCTTAAGATTGGCTCACCTTCCTTATACAGGGTGGGACTGAAACAATTAGACGACTAGTAACTTGAAAATCAACACTTTAATTGAGAAGTGAATATTCACTAGCTAAATAAAAACAACTTTTTGAAGATAATGTCAGTGAGGTTAGCTCCACCGGACGTCAGACAAACCTCAGCACTTTGTCCATCACATTCCTCAGCATAGATCGTCTAATTGTTTTTACCCCTCCCAAAAGTACGAACAAACATGTTATTCCTATTCTTACCTACTAAATTATTTATATATTTATACATTTTAGCATAATATTCGGATAAATTTACAATATTGTTTTCAATTTTTGAAAAGTTTATTTCGGTGAATATCGTAATGTCCCGCTACAAGGCAAATATATGCTTGTAGATGTAATAAAATTAATGAAATGATATCATATTGAAATGTAACAGATTTAGGTCATGCATTTTATTAATTATAATTTAGTGACAGGTCTTACGACCCGGTCAGGCTATACGCTTAAATACTAATTACGCTAATGGGTTAGGAATTGAGTAGGTTGAATTTAGAGGAAGTGAAATCACATTTGCGTGGAGGTAGATTGCAAACCCATTTTGTAAAAACCACCCCCAGTTCAACCGACCGAGATTCGAACCTCGATCTCCCCATACTTGGCAGTATAGCTCAACAGGAATCTAGTGTGTTAGCTATCTATGCCACCGAGAAGGGTAAGTCATTTATTAATATGTACAAAGACATAAGGGCAAACATTTTAAAATTAATAAAAAACCACAATAAAATCAATGTTTGTAAAAGTGTATTTATGACAATGTATTTATGTTTCAGATTACCCAGCTAAAGATTGCCAGTAACCCATTTGCTAAAGGTTTTCGTGACTGTGACACTGATGACTGGTAAGTTTTAACACAGACAAAACTATAATTTCATAGGCGTTAGTTAGATTTTACATTTCTTTAACTTACTAATAGTCATAAAAGGTTTTTTTTAATCTTAGAATAACTAACTTACGATTTAATACTATCAAATCTTAGGTAGTTAGTGTTTAAAGGTATTCATTCACCAATATTCAATTGGAGAAAAAAATGTAAACCATAAAATACCAAATTATCCTCCGTGTACCAGATTAGGAACTAGTTTCATTCTTACAAATCATAATATTTTATATTTTTCAAAATGAGAAAACAAGTTGTAATATGACCTCATTTCACTTCGCCAGTCAGACATCACTTAGTAGTTAAACACAATTTAAACATGTACCACAGAATGTAGTAATTTTGTTAGTTGTATGTTTGAAACCAAATATACATACCAAATTTGGTTTCTGTACGACAGCAAATAATAAATAATTATCAATAACTTAATGAGCTATAAAATATTTTAATACACAAATTTTAAATACAGTTTCAGTTTCATCTTCTCGAAAATAATGTAATTTGCTATTTTTATAATATGTAGAGACCATTAATATTTTAAAATGCTACGTCATTTTCGTTTTTTATCCAGCGTGTGGTGTGGAGAGGTGGCTAACTTAGTAATATTCAGCACTTCAGATCACATTGATTGGTTAACTTAGTAATATTCAGCACTTCGGATCACATTGTTTGGTTAACTTAGTAATATTCAGCACTTCGGATCACATTGTTTGGTTAACTTAGTAATATTCAGCACTTCGGATCACATTGTTTGGTTAACTTAGTAATATTCAGCACTTCGGATCACATTGTTTGGTTAACTTAGTAATATGCAGCACTTCGGATCACATTGTTTGGTTAACTTAGTAATATTCAGCACTTCGGATCACATTGATTGGTTAACTTAGTAATATTCAGCACTTCGGATCACATTGTTTGATAAAGGAAGCGTAAGGAAACAAACCTCTAACGGTCAAATGGCGTGCTTAGGCCTATTGCAATATAGTAGGTTAGAAATGGTTGGCGCTTAGTCCAATGCATTAATATCTTGGCATATTTATTCCAGAACACCATATATTACTGAACTTAGATTTTGGGATAAATAAGTTCATGCAATATTATTTTGAATCCTAAATTCTTTAATTAACTGAAAAGTTATAATAATATTATTAGTGATATTAATTAATATAAGCCTACAACATTTTATTTTATTAGCTAGCTGAACTGAATTTATTGTATGGTGTATTATTTTATGATTATATGGTACCCAAATCGGTGGCTGCATGGTCTAAGGCACTACTCTCGCAATGACTAGGAGATCGTGGTTTGATCCCGGTTGGTTATGATTTTTCTAAATGGTTTCACACTTTCTCCCCACGCATATGCGGGTACACTTCCTCTAAATTCTACCTGACTTATCCCTAACCCACTAGCATTATTAGTGCATAAGCGTATAGCCCGAATGGGTAGTAATACGCAGTGATAAGAAAATACACAATGCCTCTCATATATTAATAGAACTGTCAAACGCGTGAAAAGCACGAAATAAAGCTAAATATCACCCTTTTGTTCATTTTATGGGTGTATTGGGGAAGTACCGTGAGTGGGGGATTAGGGGTTCAAATCTGCAGCGCGTCTTACTACTCGTTCGGGCTATAGGCCCAAAAATATTATTAATACATAGGTTTTGTATTCATTCATAATGTCAAGGCTAGTAGCTTGTTAGAATATTATAAAATTCATAAATCCTACACCTCAATTATTTCAAAACAATTTACTGCTTCAAGAGGGGTTATTGTTAAAAATATTACTTGGAGGGGGAGGGGGGGCAGGTTTATACCCCTAATCCCCCGCTCATGGTACTTCCCCAATACACCCATAAAAAAAGTATTTGCCATCTCCTGTTGGAGGACTTTCCCTTACCACTATAAAAACTCTGTATGCTTTATTGTTTTGAAACTATCATCTATAAATGAGTTAAATTTTAATAAAATCATTTATCTTAATGTTAATTTAGAATAATTTCGACCAATGAGACTGAAGGGTTGTATCTAACAATTTTGTGAGTTTTTTTTTAACGATGATTGGTTCTCAATATGTGAGATATAGGTCTATGTGCAATCAATAATTTCTTCTAACTCTAAAAATATTGATTTAGTAGTTAAAAGTAAAATACAAAATTTATATCTACCAAATCACCTGCAAACCACCTGCAAAAAAAATAAATAGTAGAAACTTCTAACTCATAAATAAACATACTTGTGCTCTTTCAAGTTTGAAATATAATCCGAATATAAATCACTCTATCGCGTGGAGTATAAGTTACTTGTTTGACACGAAATAGAAACAAATTATTTCCTACGCCATTATGGAGTTTCTGTTAAATAACTTGAATGTAGAAACTGTGACAAAGAATCACTCTAATTAAAGCCACTTACCTATTTAAGAAGTAGTTAACATTCCACCCCCCCCCCTCCCCTACCTGAAATAGAGAAAACAATATCTGTTTGTGAATTCTGGTCACCTATATCATTCCTAAGAACACTTCTAAAACAACAGAAAATCTTAACACATCAACCACCTCCAAAAATATATAATTTAATTGACTCTGTGAATTCTAAGTTCATCCTAAAATTAGAGCACTGACCATGAAACTGGAGAAAATGGCTCGCCATTAATTTAAAGTGTAGATTGTTCCCACTACATGAATAGTATAGCTTATGAAAATGGGATTAGTTTGGTTTCTGTCCCGGGTTCTATTCCAGTGTCATGTATCCTTATTTGTTTTGATTAAGAGAAAGAGGGTTTTCTATGACCTTGAACTTATTGAACTCAATGTTGTCATTAACTTTAGAGATGGACTCCTTTGAGATAGCCTTACATTATCCCACTATGATGTAGCTCACAAGATAGGCTCATAATGGAATCAATCAAGGCAGGACTGATAGTTTTAAGGGTAAACGGAGAGTTAATAAGGCGTTATCTTAACTCTTAAGGGTATCCTCAATCCATTTTCAATATTATTAAATTATTTAAACAGTCTAATTCAATTTTTTTTCCTCATTTATCTATTCCTGGAGAAATAGTAGCCCAGTGTCCAGGAATAATAATATATAAAATAAGGATGGACATAATATTAACAGCAGTATATATTTACTTAGAGAATGCTGCTTGTTTTTAAAAAACTAATTTCATTCTAGACAGTGTGTATGTCATTTATTTTCCGTATAGTCGTTTGAACCACCAGCAGAGGTCCTATCATATCTTTTTATCTTTGTTTGAGTAGTGAAGAGTCATTTCAGTATTTTAACCCTTACTGTGTTTCTTTTCCTAAATGATTTCCATCTCCCTCCACGATATTAAGTGTACACTTCCTCTAAGCTCAGCCTTCCTCATCTCTAAAACTCTATCGCAGCACGACCGGGACGTGGGCCTATTGTTAGACATGGTATTAAAGAATAAGTTAAAACTATGTTACATGTACAACTAGTTTTATTTAAAATATAGTTGTTTCTTTATTGATGAATAAGTACTTTCTTTTTTATGAGAGGTCACCTGGTGGTCTAGGGGTAAGGTGTCAGACTTCTGTGCTGGCGGCCGGGGTTCAATCCCCGGTCCCGGCACAGATTTAGCTGATTACCAAACCTTTCCTTCTACCTCTGACAAGACATCTTGTGAATGTGGGGAATGCCAGGTCTCCACCGTGGTTCGGATTCCACGTTAAACTGTAGGGCCTCGATTTCATCTCACAATCACCCTACCATTACATATTAGCGTAAGTGCGTATAACCCAAACGGGTAGTAAGACGCGGTAAAAATAATAATAATACATTTTTATGAGCTTTATTAATAATTTCAAATAAAAATCAATTACAATTTTATTGATTAAAAGTTCAAAGTCATAATTATTAGCATTTATATATTATAAAATGATTTTCTATATATATTATTAAACTAAATCACAAAAATAAGGAAACATGAAAAATAATCCATTTGAACAATTGGAAGCGTCATTCAAACGAATGAAAAAATAAAACATTATTTATTTAAAGAAGAAATAAAAATAGGCACAATTTTTCTTATGTATCCATCCACATGGAATATTAAAATTTTATTTTGTTTAACAATTTTAATAAACGACAGCCACTCACACTTCATGATTATTTTCAAAAATGATTGAAACATCACTCCTATCTTACAAGGTCGGTATAAGTTATTATATCTTAAATTTACCTACAACAGTATTTTAATTCGCTTTATTATACTTATTTTGCAATTAGAATATACACTTTTAAGACATAAGTATTTTAATAAATATAAATTAATGGTTTTAAAAATATAGCTATATTGAAAATTGGTGATTCATTATTAGTAAGTTATTTGGAAATAGTAAATTTTAATGATATTATAACACACAATCAGTGGCGTAGGTGGCAAAATGCCGCAGGTCCTTGCGCAAAATAGGGACCGCCCACTCAAAATTAATTTGGTTAGAGGGGAAAGTGTTGTCTCTTTTCGTTTCGTAAAGATCTCACTATTCAATCAAAGATTACTCAATAATCACTTTATTGTGCACAATTTCCTGCTCTACAAAATAGCGCTACATATTTTTCTGTAAGATAAATATTTAACAAGATTCAGAAAACAAAAAGGGAGGGTTTTTTTAGCCAATAAATTATCTACTTAACAATTGTTCATACAAAACCTTTGGCAAACCCATTTTTATAATGATTCAGGAGATAATTGCCAAAGTTCACACCGTTGCTAATTAATACTCCATGGTTATGAGGGTGTGGTTCATTGCCCCTATCTGTTAACGCCCGAGCAGTGTTTTCTCCAGCTATCGTACGCTCCGGAGTTCAGTGTGTTTATTATATTTGTTATGAGACAAGTTTTTCTTTTTCTTGGGAGCCCACCATGAAAGTTAAGCCACGGGAACATCACTGCCAAGTTAGGCCAATTCTTTTTTGTACAATATTTCTGTCTACTTTTTCCTTTCTGACTTTACTTTTGAAAATGATTTAAAAAAAAAGAGGTTAGATGAAACAACATAAACAATAGCGATGAGAAGTAAACTGCTTCATGCTGGTGTTAGATTTAAGAGCGGCTAGATCATCTTGGAGCTTCCAAAATTAATATGAAGCTCTGGGATGGATTAAAAGGACGACTGGAAAATAATATAATCTTGGTGAATTAAAGGCTCTAGGTATGGATGCTGTGTTTTTGTTTGGAGTCAGATTCATTTCAAAGATGAATGCGTATATGATATTTAGTTGGTTCAGATTATGTATGTTAAATACAATTAATCTCTTTAGAAAATAGGCTAACGGGGTAGTAAAATGTGTTGCTGAGAGTTTGTTATATTGTGTCACGTTAGCGAACGTTCTGAGAATATGTTAAGAAACGCAGTAAATTAGTTGGAAGTGTTTGTTTGTGTCGGAAGGGGATGTGGTGTTTTTAGATGCCCGGACGACCAAAAATAACTCGATATTGGATAGAGAAGTGAAGGAGGTGAGGGTGGGAAGGGGCCTGGGTTCGAAACTAGTTCACCGTGGAAATCATTTCAACTTGTACTGATAACATAATTAGGAGTTTGGTGGGGTGATGAATTGTACTTTAAATACATCAGTAAGTGTTAGTGTGTGTGTTTGTGTTTGTGTGAAGCGTCAAGCTCAAGAGTGTACCTTGGACGAGGGCCAGAGAAACCTTCGTGGGGCCACACCAAAGTCACATAGTTGTTCCTCAGTTTTTCATCTCATCTACTACTATTCTCTCTCTCTCTATATGTATATATATATATATATATATATATATATACAATACAGCGTACTTCTAATGCTCTATACATATCTGGTAGGGAGCACTTTAATCGTTTATTTTATTTCAAACAAGTGATTATATTAATTCTAGCATCCACTTCGGTGACCGCATGGTCTAAGGCACCCGGTCAAGTGTACTGAAGGTGGTTTTCCATACATGGTTTTTCTACTCTCCCTCAACGTAGATGCTGGTACACATTCTCTAATTTAGACCTTCGTAATCCCTTACCCACTAGCGTAACTATTACATAGGTGTACAAAACCCCAATAGTTAATAAGACGCAGTGCCAAAAAATTATATACTTATATAAAAATATGCTATATATACAAATTCTAGCAAACCGCAAGGTTAGATAGTTTTAACACTCAAAATTAAAACATTTGACAGCTACACGTGGCTTATAATTAACACTTTTAAAAAGTTTTGTTTGATTCTAAAATTATATTAAAACCATCTATTTGGCATTTGAAATAAATTAGAGGGTTTCTACATTTGAGAGTAGGGACATATACAGTAGCCCCATGGTTTCTTTGGTGCTGATTGACAGCTAAAAGCTTTCAAAAGTTACCAGACCAAATTATGTATTCCTACGTCGAACCATATGATCTGCAAAAACACGTGTTTAGCAGCTGTCACTTCTGACGGTCAAAATTTAGGTATTATACCCAAATGTAGACTGTCAGAAGTGAGCTGTGAGCTGCCAGTCAGCACCAAATAAGCCACGGGGCTACTGTACTATTGATAGTTATTACGGTTGCTTAACACGCTCTGTCTCAATCATCTTCTGATAGTAACAAACTACCTAATATCTAGCTAAACCCTAGGACAGACACAGCTTTCAGTTCCATGATTGGGAAACAAGTAGTCACACTTTCACTTTTGAAGGGAATTGAGCACGGGACCCTTAGACAATCGCGTTATTGGTTTATCTATAATCAATGATGCCACCTGAAACAAAATATTGTACAGTAATAACACAATACGTGTCTTAAGATAATTACACTTGATAGTTCTGACATTATCGAGGTTTATTTGCAGTCAATATTTGACAACCAATATTATTACGTATTTTACATTAAATTTTTAGTATTATTATAATTACTAGCACCACGTCTTACTACCCGTTCGGGCTGTAAGCACTTACACTACTGTGTAATGGTAGGGTGGTTGTGAGATGAAATGGAGGACCTGCAGTTTATACGTGGGATCCGAACCACGGTGAAGGCCTGGCATTCCCCACATTCACAAGTTGTGATTAATACACGTCTTGTCAGAGGTGAGGGAAGGGTTTAGCAATCAGATAGCACTTTGCCGGGACCGAGGATTGAACCCCGGACCCCGGCACAGAAGTCAGACACCTCCCCCCTAGACCATCAGGTCACCAGTACACTAAATTGAGTATTGAATTAACCTTCCACCACATTCTAGGGAACTCAGAGGTTATATAGTAAATTACTAAATTACAATTTGACCACAGTTTTTATCATTATCTTATGGGTTATTATTAAAAGTTACTATGACGAATGGAAGAATATGCTTTAGCAATTATATATTCAGTTAAATAGAGGGCCTAAAATAAACATATAAATGTCAATGTATGAGATCTTAGAATATTGACCGTCCGGGTCTATTATTAAATAAGTCACACAGTTTTAAAAAAATGATCTTAAATTTAAAATAATCACTTTTATACAAACTTATCCGTCTAAAAAAAAAAATTAGTCATTGGCTTTCAAGTAGCACATCATTATACTCGGTAGCATAAGTCGCCAGTGGCTGTAATAACAATGATAGCGGTGACCTGGCGGTCTAGGGGTAAGGTGTCAGACTTCTATGCTGGCGGCCGGGGTTCAATCCCCGGTCCCGGCAAAGATTTATCTGATTACCAAACCCTTTCTTCACCTCTGACAAGACATCTTGTGAATGTGGGGAATGCCAGGCCTCCACCGTGGTTCGGATTCCATGTTAAACTGTAGGTCCTCCATTTCATCTCACAATCACCCTACCATTACACATTAGCGTAAGTGCGTATAACCCGAACGGGTAGTAAGACGCGGTGCTAATAATAATAATAATAATAATAATAATAATAATAATAATAATAATAATAATAATAATAACAATGATAGCGCTTTGGTGGCCGATTATTTCCATACATCCATTAAAGACAATGTCTTAGTAATATATTAGTGAAGAATGACCCTGAGTTAGGTACGAACCCTGGATATATCAGTGGTAGAGCATTAGTGCGTTAAGCCAAGGGTCCCGGGTTTAGTTCTTCTGGAGGGTCAAAGGCAGGTGTAGATACGGTATTGTTGACACACTGCTTTGCAAGGCGTGCAGCTGTTTTGACGATTGGGAAGGTGATTTCTCTCGTAATCAACACAACACCAGCATTTGGGTGGATTAGATAGTGTCCTCCTTTGCATGGCAAGTGCAAACAATATGTCAGCACTTGATAGTAACACTTATTGGTCCGGCAATCAAGGAGAGCAAATGTATACAAACGAGATCACACCCCTGTTTATGATAAAAGTTTGGACACCCTCGCTCCTTTGACCAAATGCCACCACCTCCGGATAAACCTCGTGTTAAATGAGCACGCCTACAACAAACTGCAGCAGTGGTCGAGTTACACACCAAGTGTAGATGTTAATAAATACAAAGGATTTTATTTCAGAGGTTTAAGCCCAACCATAATTCATTATCAAAAGTGAGGGGCAGTTATAAATAAATATGATATATCTATAGTGATAATATTAGTTATGAATTATAATCAAATTGAATGCCCAAGAGAAGTTTGAGAAAGGTAGTCCATTACGAGTAAATTATTATTATTATTATTATTATTATTA